>JABSMS010020111.1:0-11351 GCA_018902275.1 Aleiodes sp. PSUC_FEM 10030003
ATATATATATATATCGCTTTTTGGACATACGCATATGGATAGCATAGGAAATCAACGACTGCGCAAGTCTACCATTAGCATAAGCGCACCCATTCTTTATAGGAAACCCCCAAAATATGACACAGTTACCTACTAAAATCGATAATTATTCATTTGTTTGTATAATATAAATTCACATGAATAACTTACCAACAGGGACTATCAACGCTCATCGTACTAATTCCTCCAATTTTAAGTCATGTTGAGGATGCGATGCTACGGGTGAAAATGTTTTCCATGAAATATTATATCAATTGTCGTCCCGTTAGGGAGGAACGTCAGTGACATGAGAATTTTGCCTATGAATTGTTATTGGATCATATAATTGAAATATTTTGAATTTGATCGGATTATATCGTTTTAATGGTGTAAGGAGTAAACATGTATGTTAAATCACGAACTTCAATAATTGGTTACTCAATGAATTTTTCTCAAATTTAGGAATCGACTCTAGGATGAATTGAAAAATATTCCCCGAAAATTTCATCAAGATCTGATCGGATTCATTTCCCTGACGTTCCTTCTGAAGCTGAATAGAAAATGAACCGAACATGTGTGAAGGAGGAAAGATAACATGAATCTCAATGCATTTCATTATTGGTTCACTTTAAAGTCTCAGGCTGAAAGTCATCTATTGTGCAAATACAAATTGTTTTAATTACCTATAATAGAAGAGACTACGAACCCTGACGGACCTCAGCGACAGTCGGACGATAGATGGGCCACTGTAACTTTGTTCCACGGAGCGATAGTGAAAGCGAGAGTACAGCGACAGAGGTCGTAGTAGGTAATAGAAGGATAGAGCGGAATAGAATTTTTTTATAATTCCAAACGTTTAAAATAGTATCAATGCGGAGTAATAAAGTGAATATTGATTTTTTTTAATTATTCAGCTTTATTTAAACTTTATTGTTCTTTTACGATTATTGGATAATCACTAATGCTGATTGAGCGACAGTTGATTTTTTTTTCGCGGAGAATCAAGTGTTTATAATTTTTCCTCCATTAATTATCGCTAATATAGCAATAAAATGATGATTTTTTTTTCTCTTTTTTCAACCATAATTCACATTTCACTGTCGACTTTACCATCGCTCGACGGTCAACTTTTTCTTAGAGTGCGACAGTGGATTTTTTATTTATGGAAAATCTTTTGTTTGTCATTTTTTCATAATTGATTATTGCTAATGAAGCAATAAAATCGTCTCCTTCGAGTCAAAGTCGCGTAAGTGCTGTGTATAAGCATAGCTTTTACGCGGGTTTGACTGCGAATTAAGTCCAAATTGCACAGTAGGTTTTCTTTATAACTGTACAGATTAACTCTAAATTTCCATCGGTTTCCTCAAATAAAAATTTTCAATAATTTCCGGATAAATAATAGTCATGTGTATATAAAGCTATGCATAGCAATTAATTTTTATTAAGACTTATAAGGGCGGAAGCATGAAAATTAATTAAGCTACTCATATTTTTCTCCTTGATTTCTGTAGACTGCTCCCTTGAACTCCAAATTCAGTCGAGAAAACGGTAGCAAATTTTAATTTTGCCCATCATTCATGATACAGGTGATAAAAGTCAGTCAATCTGATTGATGGACATGTAGCGATTATTATGAATACGGTCTTCTACTCTAACATTTTTCAAACTCGAGATGAACTAATCTTGATATATTTGAAAAGCGTAACAATTTGCTCGAATATCACCAATTAGAGACCTACTATATTATTCAAAATATAACTTCATAAGAGCACAAATGCAGTAATAATATTTCGACTTTCCATTATAATCATCACTATTCTGATTATTTACTTATAATTTTTTTCATTTGCTTCGTTTGATGTTGCATGCTGTATTGAGCATTCTCTGCTTTCGCTATCAATGAATCTAATTTATCCAAATGAGATCCCATTTTTTGATTAATATCCGTTCTTCTATGAAATCGCACTGTAGAATCGGATCCAATTTGCGTAGAATCATTTCCGGCCGGTAGATCGGATGTTTCAATCGTTAAAATTTCATCCCTCAATATTTCCGCATTATTTTCCGTGTTATTATCTTGAGCAAATGGAATGTGATCCGGTGTATTACTCCGCGATCCAACACGTACCTTCAACAAAGTTCCCAAACTGCCACAGACAGTCTATTGATTCAAAAAGTAAATATGTAAATAGAGATGCAAATGCGATAGAATGAAATTTCTCAAAAACAAGGAAAATTTCTTCATTTCAGTAAGCACCTTGAATCTATTAATTTTTTTTTGTGTAGCAGACAGAATGCTGTTTAACTCATCTAGTCCACCAGTGATATGTCCCACATTTTCATCGGCTTGAGCCAAATCCTAGTATTAATCAATTTCTTTGATGATTATTAACGAACGTGACTTAATTTGTTCTCAAATTCATTAGTTGAAATATTTCATGTTTACCTGAGCAACAGTATTATCGAATTCATCGACCTCACTTTCAATATTCTCGTGAGATGTGGTCCACTCTTCCAGAGTAGGTGGTATTTGCCCGAGAAGTTCTGCTCGTTGAACTGCATAAATATATTCCTGGGACATTACGATGATAGAGAATTTCCCTCTTTCGATGGATTGTTTTCTTTTTTAAACGTCTAAACTAATGTTTCTTTGACATCAATCTTGATAGCTCTATATTCGATGAAAGTAAAGTTCGTAAGAATCCATATTAGGGATGGATTTACGCATGCCTGAGAGAATATATTCTTGGAGTGGATATTTCATGTGCACCTCTGTTTGGCGCCACCTGCATCCAGTTCAACAAAGCAAGAACTAAAAGTGCATGGAGATTTTAAGTTCGTAGATTTTTATCGCTGGAATACAGTTTATTTTATTATGATTCATTTCTTACATCCAGAATTTGTTTCATCAGCGAAAGAACACTGAAAAATTCATTCCCCCCTTGAATAAGATTATTAAACATAATAAAGGGGAAGGTGGGGTAAAATGGACACAAAGGGTAAAGTGAAGAGATAGAATTATGCAAGAAAAAATGAGAATTTTGGGAAAAAAAATATTTTGAAAATTAAAAAAAAAATGAAAATATTGTAAATTCTGAAAAGTGAAAATTAAAAAAAAAAATATTTTGGATATTTCATATTTCCAAGAGAATTTTTTTTACATTGATATAGAAAATTGTAATGAATATAGAAAAGCATAATGAAAAATCTCGTTGTTCATTTAAATCCTTCATAATTCCAAAAATTTTAAGGATTTTTTTCAGAAAAATGTACATGAGATATTTCTGTCTCTTTCATTGACCTACTGTCATGTGATAATCATTAGCAGCATGTGATACGTTAGTATTCATGAAGACATTTAGTATGAGTTCGTGATTTTTCTCTCTGTGCTCACGTGACACCTTGTGATCACTACGTTTCAAGAGTCAAAACATGAAGAATTATCGCGTAATGTTAAAATAAACGGTTAACGAGTTCTTATAAAGAAGAAACCGTTATGAAATTTCATAGGCTGCAACGTCATGACACAGACGATGAATCTCTTTTGTTCTATCGTAAGCTAGAATATCGCCCCGTGTAGAAATTCAGGCCCTTTTTCTGGGCCAAATTCAGCTTCAGCGAACTCAAATCTTAGTTGAGTAGTCGGAATTTAAGGAGGTAGTCATATTCGGTCTTTTTTTTCTGAAAATCTTTCCAGGTTTTGTGTGTATAAATGGATATATAACAAGCGTATATAAATTTGATCGTTAGAATTCCAGCGTTCGACCCTTTCAAATATCTCTACCCTTTCTCAGTAAGAAAGATCAGCCTCCAATTCCCGATAAAAAAATATGTACGGTAGTGGAGTCGGTTTCCAGATGTATCCCACTTTGCAGACGCAAAGGCCATACAGGCCCGTAATTATTATTTAAGTGAAATTATCAATTTTTTTCAATACTTGCAAAGTGTTAAGGTAAAAAATCGAAAAATTATTTTGTTCACTCCACCCAAATTTGTCATCATTTTAATAATTAAATTGCGAGCGGATGGATACTCCTGCCATTTCCTTCAAAAAGTCCCCACTCAGTCAAGAAAATGTATTTGTTTCATTTTCCATCAAATTTTTTGGAATAGAAATAATGGGTAAATGTCAAGAATAGGGGCCTGCCATAAAATCCAATAGTTTCAAGAATCAAAACTTCGGAAAAAAATTAGGGAATGCGCAAGCGAGGTTTGAACTCACAGGCGTCAAATTACCTGTCTGATGCTCTACCAATTGAGCAATAGCTCAATAGCGCAATAGCGAGTTCCGCTATTTTCTATGGAATTTTTGATTCTGATATACTACCACATTTCACCACCTCCCTTCCTGAGACAAATTTAATTTTAATTTATCATTAAATTCTACCATAGGCCGCCATTACAGACATTTACCAAATAATATTCCACTGATCTTAGAATGAAAAATCCTCTCAATCAATTGAAAGTCAGTAAATGCCGTGAGGCCCAATGCATGCTAAAATCTCCAGATATTTTACCGGATAATTTCTCGGCTAGCTTCAGCAGCATCATTAGAATCGATATTAGTGTTTTCTAGTTAACATAGTATTTAAGAAATTATATCCACGACAATAATGACGACGAAATCACTTGTCAAGTTAAGAGAAGAGATTGTAGCACGCGGATAATAGCCCAACACCAGGGTTTCATTCATATTACAAACTGCAGAGTTGCCGACTCTCCATGGAGACTGGGGAGGGTATGAAAGGAAAGATAGATTTAAGAAACAGAGATAGGAATATGGTGCGGGGAAACTGCGTTCACTACCCGTTCTCCGTACATTATGGATGGCCGCTGTCGAGTGTTCGCGTACTTTCGGCTCTGTTTCGGCATTCACCGTCAGTTCGTCCACAGTCGTGTAATTATACGCATGTGAGGACGCTTCTCTTACTGCAGTTTACATACCGTCTAGGCAGTTGAATTCAATTTATTCAGTGAAAATAATATTTTCTCAGCTTCAGATTTAATTACTCATTTTCCATAGTTGCTGAATTTATTAAAGAATGATGTACATGTGAAATACAAGAATAACATTCACCATTGTAATGTCATATTATTTTCAATTCTATTTTTTTCTTTTCTCTTGACGCTAATATAGAACGCATGCGTTATATGGAGAAAAGGCCAATTGGTAAAAACGAAACTCAGCATTAAATTTCGCCAGTAAACTATTTGAACGTTTGCAACGCAGCAAAAATATAACTATTAGAGTGAAATCACTCCTGTGCGAGAAACTAAATTAAGGATAATTTCCTTTGGTGAGCTTTCAATTAATATTATTACGAATATTATTATTTTATTATTAGTACTATTGTTATTATGTCTCTTCATCTTCATTTTAGTGGTTGTTTATACTATCATGAGATTTTTTAAAATAGATTTTCCGTTCATTGTTTTATAAATATATTTCATACTTCTTTTTCCCCAGTAATAGATTTTGAAAAGGCATTGTACAATTTTTTTCTGTACGTCTTCATATCAACAGATTTCGTCCTATATATTGAGATATAGGAGAAAATGGAGAAATATGTACTGTTATTGCAAAATCAAACACATAATCAGTATTATTCTTCATACTTTTTCGAAACCACGACGACAATATATTCCCAAGTATATCTGAATAGAAATGAATGACGATTGGGAAAATGTAATTCATGAAAGTTTACATATATATTAAAATCAAGAAAGTAACCATAAATGTCAATGACATAATGGTGTATGGAATTATTTGGTATTTTCACAAGTTGATCTGTTGTATTATGCATCCGAGGATTTTTTTCTTCATTTTCCTTCCATATGAGGTAATTGGAACTCGAGCATCTATTGAAATTAAGTTAAATGAGTTATATTCGTCATGATGCTCATGATACGTGGAATAATGTCACAGAAGTCGGGTCAGCGACGTATATCTTTCGTCATTCTCTAATCACTTTGTGTCTTTCTAGTGGGCAGAAGTTGCAGGCTTCTATAAATAAAACTCCCTGGATTTTCTCTATAATTTAGAAGAATATTCGGGCTGAGAAGCAGAAAATTTTCAGATTCTTGACATAATTTCCTTAAATCATGAAATACCTCAAAATAATTGTTCCATAAAGTATTTACGAATGCAACAAAAAAGATGAAATAATGTTTTACTGCGCACTAGTATATCGTGTATCGAATTCGTGAGTTATTAATGTTGCTACAGTGTCACAGAATTTCACAATATTTCAAGAATATTTTATATTTTCGGACTGTTGGCATGGGGTTTTTTACTCGTGTACAGTTGGTGGTTCGAGCCGTAGACGAGGCTGGCCAAGCACACGAGTAAAAAAACCCTTTGCGACAGTTCGGATATAATTTTTCTATAGTGATTTTCACTTTTTCGAGTTTGGAAAGCATGAAATACCAATTCGCAGCCGAGAAAAACGAGGGGCAGTACAGGAAGATAATTGAAATGGATCCCTTCCATTGGAATAATTTTTATTGATAATGCAAATATGTATACATATGTATATCCATTTCTTCTGAACATTATATTTGAGTTCTTATACGTTTTGACGTAATTTGCACAATGAGAGGAAAAAAAGTTTAAAATGCATAAACTGAGAAATACGATGCATGCTCATAACATAATTGTCATATAGTGAATCTGAAAATAAACTATGTGTAGTAGTCACGGCACATGAGAAGGTTCCACTGTCTTGCATCTAGTTTCTAAGATTGCACATTTTTCTGTTGACAATTTCCACTCAAGCCAATTTCAAATAATTATTTGATATTCAATAGCGATGCCATTTCTTTCACTTTCGAGATCCTTCTTGGCTTAGAAGTGCAAGATCATACTTACGTTATTGTAGTTTACATAACTCTAACAGTGCCTAATCGTGCTTCCTTCATGCGGACGTCCACAATTAATGATATGTTCATTACTTGATGCATTTCCATTATTAAAACAACTATTCAATATGACTTGAGAAATCAAAATAAAGCATAAAATAATAGTTATTCATTGTCAATTTGCAAAGTTTATAATTTAACTTATAATTTAAGCTTCTTCGGGCTCTTGATATTCTCAATATTTAGTCACATTAAGGCCTGGTCGTGAACCATAACGATTTCGGACATAATCTCGAACTGTAAAATAATTTTTTGGTCATAATGAAACCCAATTTCCGACTTACAAATAGGACTCTCAGAGGTCGGAAATTGGGTTTCGTTATAATTGAAAAATTATTTATCGCACGCCGTGCTGAAAATAACCACTTTCCAGTGGTACCACTGTCAATGGTACTATCCACACGTTATGCAATACAAAACTGTACCTTACACGTGCAGTAAAGATTTTTAGATTCGTGTGATTGCAAAACTCGCCTTCGGCTCGTTTTGCAACTCTCACGCTCGTTGAAAAATACTTTACTGCACTTGTTTGGTAATGTACTATTTAGCCGCAATTAGTCGACGCGATATTGCTCAGGCGATCAGTCAATACATTGAAAAAATCACTAAATAATACACAAAACATAGTGAATATACGACCAAATCCGTCCACAATATAGGTGTTATTCACAATTTCACACTGACATAGTTGACATTTATGATTGTGTATCGAGCGAAGCAGTGTCGCTTGATAAATATTCAAATTGAAAAATCATTGTTCATTAGTGATTATGAACATTCAGAAATATTTCTAAATAATTGACAGCTCGAAATTGCTTTAATTTTCTCAGGGCTCTATTATTTATGAATGGATGGCGGAGGAACGGAGTTTATTGGAGACAGAACGGTTCAAAAGCTGGGATGTCTGAAAAGCTGGTGGAGCATCTCCGGAATAGTGATATGGAGTTTATTAGACTTCGGGGCATTTCTCCTGAACTTTACCCTCTTATTAGCCTTTATGAAGCGTCCAGGACTCCGAACAATATCAAACAGGTTTATATTATTAAATAATAATTTTATGTAATTTATCTAATTTTTCCAATATTTAAATCTCAATCGTGAAAAAAACAAATTATGATACAAGCTAAAAATTACTTTCTCTAGATGTATGCTACAATATTTTTGGATATTCGCGAACGAAGGGTACTTTCCGTGTAAAGCTTACCCATGTATCACGTCGGATATCACTCGATACCGTGCTAATATGAATGGTAAATTCACGCCGATTTCGGCTTGTTCAACCGCCGTCCTGTAAACCCTACGCGGGTTATCCTAAACAAATATTTCACAACTTTAAACTTAAAAATTCTAATGAGGTATAACCCCAGTGAGTTACCACCACTTACAATTTCTGTTGGTTCTCATTTGCAGGCTTAATCCTCCCTGATGATAATCTTTTGAATTCTAATTGATGTTTAATATTGACGCTTCCCTTAGTTATATGCATTATTTTCCAAAAGAATGCTCAAAAACCTGCTAATAATTAGTGAGAAATTATTGCTACCATAAAAGGGTAGGTATAGTCTTCGTATAATCAAATTTTCATAAATATTGAAATACATAACGTGCGCTGAATCATCTCGCCCGTATCCAGATCGTCTTACTCTCCTCTTTCCACGAGCGTAGATGCCAAGTACCATTTGATTCGTTTTTCTCTTATTCTTTACGAGGAAAAGGGAACGAATATTGATTGGAATTTTTTTATTTGAATAAAACTAAATCTTGTGGTAAAAATGAATTTAGTAAACTTAGTGGAATGGTTAATATACATTAAAGAAAGAAAAACTATAAAAATCGTGGAAAATGAGAAACCCTTAGTTAATGTATATCTTCAAATGAAAGCTTATTTGTGATCCCAATGTTTTTTGGATGGGAAAATAATGCCGAATATGTGATTTATAATTCCAGATTTGTGATGAATCTGACAGTCTCAAATCTTCTGACGTGTTGTGTATTGAATCCTCTTTTGATGTTAGACAGACCGAAAGAAGAATCAAATGCATCAATGTGTGCTATAGCGGAAGGAGCAACAGCGATTGTGACCATATCATCAGTTTTTTCAGTTTTTGTAATTGCCGTAGATCAGTATTTAGCAGTAGTTGATCCTCTACGGTATCGTACACGAATTGACACATTGAAATGTGGTATTTTTGTATTCTCAGTTTGGATAATATCTTTAATTTTCGGCTTCTTTGCTGCTTTCAATCCAGCACCGAATAGCTTTTGGCTAATTTGTCAATTAAGCCTCGATGAAAAAATATATCCGACTGGCGTAAAGATGACAAACTCGAACTCATTCGTTGCAAATTTTACACAAGAATTGGATGACTTTTCATTTGAGATTGTGGAAAACATGAGATTGAGTGACAACTCAACACAATTATTTGACGAAACAATCATTGAGGGCTTTAGGGAGAGATTAAAACATAAAGAAGAAGTTTATGCAACTTATGGCCTCATTTATGCATCTGCATACAGCCTATTCGCTTACTTATTACCGTTTATCGGGATTTGTTGGATCTATATAAATATTTATTTAGCAGCGCATAAAAATTCGGAACGAACCCGAAAAAGTGGATCAAAACCAATCCTATCATGTAGCAGCTTCAGTGAAGAATATTATCCAATACGTGATGATGTTTCAATTGAGGATACATTCCACAGGATACCTAAAATCTCAAGTCTCTCGTCTATCGATGAAAGCATAGAGAGTTCATCTAGTCAATTTTCAAGGCATTACCTTGGAAGCCATAAACAATCATCACCGATTCAAGAGGAATCATCAACTGTTTTATTTACAGTTGGTTCACAAAAAGTTGATGTCGCACCTCAACAGCTGCATAATTCAACGAAAGAAATCATGAAAAAAACACATAATTCTACATTGAAATCCGATTTTTTGAATGAAAAACATGAAAAAAAATTCAATAGACTTGTTGAAAGTGAATTTCCACATGTTCCGAAGGAAAAACGTAGATCATCCCATGACATTATGTGCGACAATATGTTTATAAGAGATTTGGAAGTCTTGAAATTTTATAGTAATTCAAACAATGAGATTAATACAAATGATGATTATGAAGCCTTTTGCGATGAACATTTAGAATCTCAAAATGTTGAAGAAAAAAAATCAGTGAAATCCAATGAAAATTTTGGAAACGAAAAGATCCGATTAAAATTTGATGATTTCAGCAGCCCAAATTCGAAAGACAACATGTGTTATTCTCCTCTGCTGAAGAGATATAATTCAATTGATATTCCCATTTCTAATGAATGTAATGATAACCATGTGAAGAATCAAGCGACATGTGATTCTATACTATTTTCTAAAAATAGAAGCTATCTAACAAGTGGGAATAATAATCAGTCAAAATCTGAAGGGACTTCTCACAATGTTCTTCCTCATATATTATCTATGGAGAATTTCGAATTTAATAGAACCACTGAAAACAACCTGCCAATAGTCACAATTACACCCCCATCAAAAATACCATCATTGCATCGTGTGTCGAGTACAAGAAGTACTTGCAGTTATATTACCTCACTGAGGTATAGAATAAGTAATGGTTCTCTATTCAAGTATAGAGAGGAAACAAGAGCAGCTAGAGTGAGCGCTTTTGTCATTGTAATGGCTCTCGTTTGTTGGACGCCGTACGTCGTCATTCTCTTGCTACGAAATATGCCAATAAATGAGTTTTGTCCGAAATTTTCACATGAAGCAAATATAATGGCACTGAGTTTTTTTATTTTAGCTACCAACGTAAGCCCATTACTATTTGGTTATCGTTCAAAAAGTGTTCAACGAGAATTAAAAAGGTTCTTCTGTTTCAAGAAGGAACTTTCTTATAAAAATAACCGATCACTTATGGCGAAGAAAGTTTTAAAGAGAAGACATAGTGGAAATTCGGATAATTTTGAAATGGACACAAGATACAATGTTCTCAGATGTGTCGATGGAAAAAATAAGTGGCTAAAAGAAAAGGTACACTTTGTTCAAGTACCAGAGGCTGCATTGATTGTGGAAACGTGTAGAAGTAGTTTCTCTAGTGGTGCTAGTACCCAAATTTCAAGTACTTCCACTGATGATTATTGAATAATTTTTTCATCTCCAACAAATTACAGACTGTAATAAGCTGTTATCAAATTATAATTACTTTTTATTGGATAAAGTATTCTATAAATATACTTTATTAGTTTTGGAAAATTCATATGATTAATGAAAAAATTATTTTCACTTTTTTATTTTTCAAACTAACTTTTTCGGATACTGAAAACGTTTCCCTGGAATAATTACAACCGGATAGATTTAATATTACAAGAAGAGTATTGAATTTATGAGAGACTATGTTTGATTTATTCTCTCATATAAATAATCT
>JABSMS010020122.1:0-11347 GCA_018902275.1 Aleiodes sp. PSUC_FEM 10030003
TATTATTATTATTATTACTTTCCCCCACTAGAATTGCTCATCCCAACAAACTCGGACATAGAATAGAAGCAGACTCTCAACAGAAACTTGTGATGAGATTTTTACTTCGTGACACTGCGAACGATAAACCAATACGTGTACATCAGGCTTTTGTACGTTTGTCAACAATAGTGGAATCAAATGAGGATAAACAGCTACGTGAAGTGATTTTTGTAGCCGAGCCGGATGCATCCAATGTTTACAAATTTGATATGCCCGTTGGAAGTAGTGCGCAAATGTTTGGCCATCAGAGTGGAGATTATAATATTGAATTGATTGTTGGAGATTCTATAATAAATAATCCATTCCAGTGGAGTGTAGCGGTTGTAGGCCTCAAATTCCCTGAACGCACTGGTAGTGAGGCAGCAAGTATTGACAAAACTGCGGCATATAAATACAGACCAAGTACTTATATTTCAAAACCGGAAATCAAGGTAATGAAAGTTTCAACTATCAATTTATCATGATTCCAGTGCTCGTTAGTGATACTAATTTCTGTTTTTGTCACCTCCAAAACACTGGTAAATCAATGGCTATCATTTTAATTTACAATTTCGATGAATTAGCTCGAAAAGAAATCAAAATTTTGCCTACATTTAACTCATTACAATTTCTTCTTCCTCTGAAAAAATATATTATATGACTAATAAAAAATTCTTTTTAAATTTCATAGCACATGTTCCGAGAGCCGGAGAAAAGACCTCCTGTTCTAGTGTCAAATCTCTTTACTGGGCTTTGTCTTGTGCCAGTGTTGATCCTATTTGGTCTTTGGGCAAAACTCGGAGTCAACATTTCCAAATTCCCTTTGTCCCTCAGTGCTGTCCTGTTCCATCTTGGATTAGGAAGTAAGTATATTATATCATCCTTAAAGTTTAAAAGTTCTTTATAAAATGAAAATTAATACAAATTGTCGTTATGAGATTGTTTAATACAAATCTACCTTAGCCCAATTCAGCTGCATAGAAATAATTCTCATCTAGTCACCCTCAAAGCGACAATAATAAACGCTTCATATCCTCTCACGCTCCTTTCCACTCTGAGACGATGATGATAGGATAAGTTTGACACAAGTACAAGCATCCCTTTTTAATATTACAATTTTTTCACAAAAATTTAACAATATTGGTTTCCATGAATTCTGCTAATCTTCCCTCCGAGAGAACTGATACAATACTCTGCTCGATGCTTGACAGACAATTTTCATATGAATTAATTGATTTGTTTTCAATCGAGCAGAAATCAACTTTGTGAATTTTTCACAATTGCAATCTACTTACCACTGTTGCAATTGCAGCCCAATTTTCACCACAATTAATTTTGATTAAATGATTATTATTATTATTAACTTGGGAGAATACAGATGAATAAATATAGAATAAATTTTAAATGTATGCTTTTTTACATTTATTTTTCAGGTATTTTCATACTTTTTGGTGTCTTCTGGTTGAAGTTGAACATGTTCGTAACACTCCGGTACCTTTTGGGGCTTGGAATCGTCACATTCTTGGCCGGTAGTAAGCTTCTTTCACAAATTGCACACGGCCAGAAGGTTTCACGCTAATCATTTACCTTCTCAAGTGAGAAGAATCATAATGATAACAATAATTGATTCAGTAACAATAATGTGAAAGCATCCAAAGCTCCACTTATTTGTACATAAAAGATGAGGTGATAAAATGATGGTTTCCGATTCCGGAGAATGGAGGGGTCTCGATACTTGGACTCGGGAGGCGCAAACCGTACCGAAATGACCCCGTCAATTTAATTCATTTTAACATTTTTATCATGATTGAATTTTTTTTTTTTTTCTTAGCAATACATTTACTTATATAATCAAACCCAATTCTATCCAAATAATACAAATCCGTGCTTTTCTATTTGTACAGTGTAATGATAATAATAATAATGATAATGATAATAATGAATTAAAAATTTGGAAGAGAACTGAATAATTCTCAGTGTTTTATTGATTAAATCATTTTGCCCGCTTCCTTTAGAGTCGGAGTACAGAGGAAAATTCATCATGTGAATTTTCGAAAGAATCACCGATAATCCTACATTTTATGTATTTTTTAAGAAAATCTTTCTCTTGATATAATCTCTCCTTATACTTCTTCAGAGTGATCGAATCGAACTGGGTTTTACAAACACGGTACCAAAAGAATTCAAAACATCCAAATTCATTCTCGTTAACCTTGAAGAAATAATGATTTCTTATGAAAAATGAAATTCAATGAAACTTGTAAACTGATATCATCAATACCATTTGATTTCTCCCTTGATTTAGCCGTTCACTCAGTTGTTTGTCAACTTTGCTTTCAAACTTTCTACATATACGTCTGAAGGATAGAATAAATTCCGCCTTTTTAACTAATCTTTGAAGATTTTTGGAAGTCAACTTGAATTGTTTGATCATGTAACTCAGCTGTGTTTTATCAATAACCTGTTCTGGATTTTTTTTAAAGAATCAATAGAAAATCATTTGACCTAAAAAGTAACGAAAAATTCCATTATCTGACCATGGTGAAAGCGCTCCTTTGCCGTCGAATAGGCACTCAAAGACAATGCTTTTTCAAGGTAAATATTGGAGGCAGTATCAATCGCTTTTTTTTGGACTTCTTCAATATTTTTTTTGTATCTATGAATTGACTCAAAGAACTCAGTTATCTCTATCGACTGATTCTTTATCACTTCACGATCCTTCGTATCTTTCACCTTGAGAATCTCATAAGACATCCGTCGGTGGCGTGTATCTGAAGAAATAGTCGAAGAAAGAATATTACGACATTTTATATTTTTTTCAAATATACTACACGTGTCCAAGAATTTGGCAATAGTCAATGTCCAAAAATCTATCTTTTTTTTCCTCTTTTTTCTTCTTATTATTCATTGGATACCTACCGTTCAGATACTTTAAAATAACGGAATCCAAAAGATTCCAGTAAAATTTTATTTTAATTTCAAGATCAACTAGAGCCATTTTAGTGGACTGACTTCCATCTTCACGTAAATTATCAAGTTTATCTATTGAAATTTGGAAATTATTGTAATAATTGGTATTAATAATAAACGAGGATGTATATATAGAAACATACAGGCTCCTTCACTTTGAATTCTTTCTAAAGTTTGATCGATTTTTCTCATTCCTCTGATCATTAAGGAACGGAGAAAAGCTTCACTCTCATCGTTGACTGATTTGATTGTAGCGTTAGTGATTTCAGCCTCCTCCATGATATCATTGAGTTTGTCTTCATATTGAGTATGTCCATTATTCATTCTATCATTATATATTTTTTCAAATCGTTCGATAGCCTCCGCATGTCCTCCAATATTTCTATTATGCTGTTCTTTAGCCTTATCCAAAGATTCCATTAATGAACTTACTCTTAACGAGAAAAATAAAAATATATCGTTATCATTAGTATGGTGATTCTTGTCGATAAATCATTATTATTTCTTATTTCCCATTACAATGATTACCATTGACTTAGAAAGAACCATACTTGTAATCCTTAATGTCGAGAGTACTGTCAAATGAGTTTCTGGTCATAGCAATTTCTTCTTTCATAACGGGTATCTTGAGTTTTGTCATAACTTTCATCCAGAAATATCGCAAACGTTCGTTATTATGAATACCCAGTCCAGTTTCTCGTATAAGATGCTCCCGCTCCAAATTCAGCCTCCGTTCTTCATTCGAGCTACCTTTTTTTTGCTTCTTCATTATTATTCACTATTCATCAATGAGAATCGTAAATTATATTTTACTACAGAATAATAATAATATAAGTGAAACAGTAATCAATTTTCCAATGAGCCTAGATTTGACAGAACTTTGAATTTATAGGTTTATATGAGATTTGTGAAAACCTTGGGATAATCCCAAATTAATTTTTCAACTATTGCAATTTTCATAAAACTAATATATTCTATATTATTATACTCTTACACCGAAAACAGGTTTAATTATGTATTCTGAATAATTTTTTCTTTCCTCAATGATGGAGTTGAATTTTTAAAATACCAGAATTTTTATGATGATTTAACATAAGATGAATGGCAAGCAAGAGATCCGGTCAGTTACCTTCAATTTTTCTCATAGAATGATTATAAATATATAATTACAACCAGAACTGATGTAGTATTTTCTTCAAATAATAATAATTCCAAAAATTCTTAACCGAGAATGTGGTTAATAAACAAAGTTAAGAAAATAACAACTGATTATCGTTTGTTGTCATGATTATTATCATCTTATTAAATTTTCTGATGGAATGGGAATTAAGAAATCGTCCTATTAATAATAATGATTATAAATATTTAGTTGTAGTTGGGAGATTCTGGAGTTTCCCCATCAAATTTATTTAAATTCATGGTCGGTTGATATAAAATATCTCATCATGCATTATATATGTTGAAAAAATTGTCAATGGTGCTTGTAACATAAGTTCCAAGAATATAGGGCCTGCGTGAGGAGAGATATTATTGGTCTCGCCAACACGATGACCTTGGCAGCTCCCAGCCAAGTGTCTCCTCCCAAAGACGTATACATCCTGTGTATTCTTCCGAAAATGGGAGGGGGGCTAGGGTTCGGTCTCATCTTATAAAACTCATCGTCAGATTAAAAAATTTGTCATTTTTCAGACAACTCATCGAGGTTCGTATTAATATATATAACATAATTATTTGTGTAGATATTAATGATGAGAAATCAATGACTATTGTTATTATCCGATGAAAATAATTTGACTAATTAGAGAAAAGTGAATTATTATAATTTTTTTTTGTTTTGCTATAGAATAAATATGCAGCTCCTAACACTGGTTGTGCTGATGTTTGGTTTACTGATGGTGGCCCTCGCCTCCACAGAACCATTGGATTTAGAAGCCGAGCCAGCCGGGGAATATCATACGAGGGATAAACGTGGATTATTACTGGCTAAAGCTGCTCTTATCGGTGGAGGTGCTTTACTAGCAAAAAAAGCTCTTCTTGTCGGTGCTGGAGCTGGCCTAGTTGGAGCGGGACTGGCTGGAGCTGCTCTTTACAAAGCTAAAAAGTAAAGCAAAATCTTGTTTCACTATCATTGGTATTTATTGCCTCCTCTTTATTTTTTGCTTAATTTACTATGTAATTCTCTTAAAGATACGGAAGTGGATATGGATATGGATATGGTGGAGGCTACGCTGGCGGATATCCGAGAGGATATAATGGCGGCCACCAGGGAATCTACGCTGGCGGATATCAGGGTGGTTACAATGGCGGATATCACGGTGGCTATAGCGGTGGATATCAAGGAAGCTACGGCAGTGGATATCAAGGAGGGTACGGCGGTGGATATCAAGGAAGCTACGGTGTCCCTCAACAAGGAGGCTACGAGGCCAATGGATGTAATAATTATGGGTCAGTTTATTTCTTGCCCCTCAATCCCTTTCACATTAACAAAGGTATATATAATGAAAAATATTGATCAACTCCATTAATTTTTACAGGTAATGATGAGAAGTAAAAGCCAAAGTGTAAAACTGTAAAATTTCTAGTTTCGATATGGAATAATTAAACAATCAGAAGACCATTCTGATTCTTCTCAATCATTGTATTGTAAAACATATAATTATTTTCCATTCTGATATTAATAAATTAATAAAATTTTCATACAAAAAGTATAAAGATTGAATTAGATTTTGCTGTCTTGAATGTAAAAAATCAATCCATCAACTAAAAAGTGTTAAAAAATTAAGTCTTATATTTAATTCGACTCGTCATTCACTGGAAATTATACGCATGAATAACGAAGAGCTAATAAATTGAAGACATTTGAAAACCTCGTACATATTACTTTTCACTTTCCTCTGTCCGATTCGGTCGCTCTAACAATCAATGGTCTCGTTTTCTTTACAACGTTCCGTCAAGTTAGTGTGCCGCCGGCAATGTCCCTTAGATATTACTCACATTCGTGAACAGAATTTTAATGAAATGAAAGAAGAAAATACGTGTGTAACATAGATGAGCAAACGTAAGTCCCCACGAATTATTACGTTTTATTTAATATGGAAAGTGCGTCTACACGAGTAGTCTACGTGGCTTTCGCAACAGACAGCTTAGGGATCAACTAATACTTTTCTTACTGTTCTCTCTTCTTTCTTCTTTATTTTTACCCTTAAAAATTTAATTTCTCATATTAATAAGCTCCTGGCGAAGTTGTATGATTTTAATATTCCCTTTGACGTATTTTGTATTATTGAAAAATATCAAAAGAAAAATCGGCATGTTTTCCATTTACGAAAAAGGAAAGTGAATCATCACTGACATAATCAATGAGTCAATGAATCGATTTTTTATTTTCCAACAATCGTGTCTCATTCAGTACCACGAGCACGCATTCGGGGGCAACATGAAATCAGAATAAAGGTATTCAACGAAATTGTCGCAACTACATACTTGTGGACGTCATGTACTTTTTCTGGAGCGATTATTTTATTAGCCCCATCCTAGTTGGCGTCATTTTGTAGAGGGAAAAGTTGTTACTGGGTAGGGGATATGCGGATACAAAATCAGGGTATATAAAATCGAACGTTGGATTAAACTCAATAGGCCACAACCATTCAGTGACAAGTACAAGTACAGGGTTACTAGTTTTATTTTGTTGTTCTCTTCTACACTGGAGTAGAAAATAGTTGAATCATAAAGGTGAGGTTTTAAATTTTAGGAATAAATATCAGTATCGGTTGAATATATTGATTGTTAATGAGATGAAAATTCTCTTGAGCAACTTGATTAGCACTGATTTATTTTACCGAAAAAAGTAAATTTTAAAAGTTTATTATTTAATTATGCGCTCAGTATTTTTATGTTCCTCAATATTTTATCAACGAACATTGAAGAACTTGGGGCAACACATGAATTCATAGGGAAGTGTCTCTAATTCATTAATTGATTCATTCAGTTGCTTTTTTTGAGTCTCATTTTTTTGGTCATATTTTGCTGTAACGCCTATATTTTTCGATCGGAAGTAAATGTTTCATATCTCATTTTCGTTGAACTCTCATAGTCAAAAGGGAAAAATCTTTTAAAGGAAACTTGCTTTTTATGACTTTTACCTCTATTTGGTTATTACGAATAGCGTAGAAAAGCAGGAGTCTGTTATTTATAAATGAGATATTTGCATGTAGAATTCTCATTTTTATAATTTCATTGATGATTGCTCGTTAATTTATGAATTTTCCATCTTCGTTTAATCTATGTAGATGAATGGCTGGACGATATTTGCTGTAGTGTGCATGTGCTTCATTGGAGCCTTGGCAAATATAGCAGAGGAAAATGAATTGGAGGGATCTTTTGGTTTAGCGAGAAATTCGCACCTCGCTAATGAGGCGAGTATTCATACGAGAAATAAACGAACTCTATTGCTTAAGAAGAAATTATTGGGAGCTGGACTTCTCGGACTTGGTCTTGGTGTCGCCAAAGGGTGAAAAATATTTGATATTAATGATTACTACTAGTTTATCTCTTTTTTTTTCTTTTTAAAATATATTTCAATGAAATATATTATTTTAGATACAAACTTGGGTATCATCACGCTCCAGAAATTCATCATGTTTACGTAGCACCACCTCCACCATCAGTTAGATACGTCGAATATGTTGAAAAACCTGTCTACATTGAGAAAATCGTGGAAAAACCGGTATTCAAGCCTTCGCCAGTCGAGTACGATCATCAGCCGTGGTCACCACCTGAACCATCACAAGTTTATGGGTACCATTGATTTTTCAACTTTTCATTATTCTCGGTAATTTTGTCATTTATGGACTAAAACTGCACTTTCACTTCTAGGAGCTGGTGAAAATATCGTGTAGCCATCATTTATTGTTTATTTTTGTTATTTTTCCTGTTGATAATTCTTGTTAACTTGCACTGTTGGTTTTCATTTAATAAAATGATTGTTTTTTAAATTTTGGAACTATGAATTACTATTCCTTCAGCCTGACTTTATATATTTGCCAATTACTTGGACAAAGATATGACGTTTCACTTGTTGGCAATAGCTATATAAGTGGGAGCGTCAACTGATATTATAAATATGAGAACATTTTTTTGGGTCATGCCACATTCGTTCTTAGATTCTCGTTCAGATTCTTTCGAAATACAACGAAAAAAAAAGAAATACGTGGGTATAGAGAAGAGATGACAGAATAAAATGTGGCTATTGATGAAATTATCAGATTCGTTGCTCGTTATAGTATATAATAATCGGGATTATCAGAATCAAAAATATTAATTCACAATGGTAGAACTTTGTATCAACTCTCTTTCTCTCTTGTTTTGTATCTGAGGGTTATAATTTTATAGAAATTATATTTAGGTTTGTGACAAGTGAAATCGATGGGAAATGATGCTAGCTTTAATTTGGACGCAATCCCAACTCGCTACGATGAATGAAATCGAATTCATCTTCAAAAAATCAAAATTTGAAGGAAATTTCTAAAAACCACCTATATCGGTAGAAAGTGAGCTAAATTTTAGGCTGGTTTTCCATTTTTTGTGTTATATGCATTAGAACCAGAGATATTTTTTGAAAATTCAGAACATTTTAAAATTGGAAGGGAAAAGCCTCTGATTTTTTGGCAAAAACTGTCGAATTGAAGAAAAAAAATAATCTAATCATTTATTTCAACACATCTTTTCACTGGGAAATTTCGTTAGCTTTTTGATGGAACTATCAAAGAAATTCTCTCTGAAAGTGTTCCATTGAATTATCTATTTTACACCACTTTCTCCTATCTGCTGTCAAAGATTTACGCGAGGTAAATATTTATCTTAATAACACAGATAGGTCATAAGAAGAGAGCTTTTTTAGTTGAAAAAACATCGTGTTTCCATATGAATAAAAAAAAAACAGAATTCTAACAATCAATTTTTTTTAATAATAATTCAAAATACAATTTATATCACTACAAATTAACAAGCTCACTTTTAGTCTTATAATAATTATTGATCATATGATTTCGTAATATTAATGTCATTATGTCAGTAGTTCAACGGCTTTTGATTAAATCATTCAATAAATTGAAACAACTCATTCATGGAAATGGCCGAACCAAATGAATAATACAATAAATGATGTTAGTCAACAGAGACAGAGAATTGACAGGTGCTTCACATTGTAGTCGAATTTGAAAATACAGAGAAAAATTTATCGAATCGGTTGTAAAATTCGTGAATTTTGATGAATCACTGATTAAAAATATTATCTATACAATAATGTATACTAATGTATAATAATACACAGGTACCTATAACACGAATTATTCAACAGCATGTACATGTTTAAAAATCTCATGTTTCTCTTTAACTATCACTGAAAGTTAATTTTAATTTTTTGATTCTTTTTATATAACATCCTCGGCATTATCGATTTATTAATTATCGTCGCACGTTTGAAAATTTCTTTTTATTATTTAAAATAAAATATTTATCATGTTCTTGTTAAATCTTTAAATTCGATTGTCATTCAAAAAGTTGTTGGATAACTAGAATCACAGTATATGTGACATCTTAAACTTGATTAATCATATTTTTACTAATTAGTGTGTTAATTGCAAACGTTTGACAAATTTTACACTCAACTAACGGCAATTTTTTTTTCTACAAAAATTGGACTGACTACACAAATACTGTTGATGATCATTTATTAATTCTTTAAATAATTTTCACCTTTTGAATGAAAGCACTGAAACATAATGAAATTTATTTATTGCAATCCGTTTGGAAACATGGAGAATTTCAATCTGTGTTATCTTTAACTTAAAATTACTGTTATTATCTTTTTAAAATACTGAAACAAGACAAATATTATGAATTAATGCACTTAAACTATTTTTTCGTCCAGCAGAGAGGATCATCAGAGGGTCAACAATTCAATTTTTCTATCAATCATTTCTTTTTTCAATATTCATTTTATAATTATCTTTGTTGGATTTTTTACCAATATAAATATGGTGAGTGGGAAATCACGATAACAGGAATGTTTAGGCCGATAGAAAAAGATTATTTACAATAAATCATAATGCTGATAAAAGGATTGTACAAAGTAGATTTCTTCTTATAAGTTATTTTCATATTATTTTTGGTAATTTGTCAAAGTATGCATAAATTTTGTTTTCAACGACTCGATTGGAATAATAATTGTTTGTCACTACACTGTATATAATACTCGTTCAATAAAACTGGCCAGCAGTCAAGATCCCGCGAGTTTTATTTTTATAGAAGTCATTATAATTCACAATATTATTTCATTAAAATGAAATTTTAGACAACGTGATAGTGATACTACAGTTTTACAGAAATTACATGAGAAACGACTAAAACAATATACTGAATGCCGATAAAGGAAATAATTAATTCTAGGCATCCGTCAGTAATCTGTGATTATAACAAATTTCATTATCATAATTTATTTGGAAGTAGTTAAATTTAAAAAAAAACAGTTGAAACAGCTGAGCAATATAAATTATTTAATTACTCACTTATATGTTATGAAAGTTAGTTGCTTACTCATAATTTCAATGGAGCGTCAGCGATTCAACAGAAAGTGACATAGATGCGGCATGTCGATAAATTTGATGTGGAGCTGGCATACTAGGTACTTCTTCAATTTTTTCCAAATCATTAGCAGCGCCGGCGCTGTTCTGTTTATATAGTCTCGGTGTTGCACGAGATGTTGAAATTGAGGTCATAGAGCTCTCTGATATTATTGATACTGGCTCGTCGGCACGATCAAGGCTGAATTGCCTTTTGAGCAAACGATGTGAGCCTTTAGTATGGTGTTCATTTGGTGATAGACATCTGTAATGATTGTAAGGCGTACTGAGATCATCCTCATCGATTTGTCCAACTCTACGATGTCTATTGGTAGTTGCACTACGAAATGCAACACTGGAGATTGAGCTTAATGACGTAGTTGAGGCAGCACCTAAAAGTGCCGCTGCTAATTCACTGGCTGACACTGGTAGATTTGAATCCTTCTCTCGATCATCGTGAACTGATACTGCCACCTTTCGAGTAATTGTGCGCTGTTCTTGTAGAGACGGTGCTGCTGAGAATTTTGAGCTTGTGCATGTTGCTGTGAAGGAAGAGCTACTTTGTCCAGAACTATTATCATCTTCATCTTTTGCCGAGGGTATTGTACGCTCGTCAGTTATTTGTTTACGTAAGATAGTAGGAAGCCTCGTTGGAGAAGCTTCAGAGTGATCCTCCGAACCGACGTCAGAGTGAACACTACTTTCTGATTTGATACCTAAGCTCTCTTCCAATC
>JABSMS010020133.1:0-11346 GCA_018902275.1 Aleiodes sp. PSUC_FEM 10030003
AGCACATGTTTATTGACCTCGGCTTCGCCTCGGCCAACAATTACATGTGCTCTGAGACATTTCTTATTTTACTGCCCTAGGTATGTAATATACTATTATTGCTGCATCAGAAGAGCAATTTTCAATTCATGAGAATGAATGAAAAATGTTGGATGGCGAAATTATAAAACATACGATGGCCGTGACAGAGATGAACAGAATAAATTTCTGACGAATCAAATTATGAATCAAATGCGGACGAATAGATTTTAAAAATGGAAAAAGATCAAACACACATTATAATGAAGGAAGTGAAAAATTTACTTACATAATTGATAGAGCATATTGTCCAGTTCTCGATCTTCTAACTAAAAATGTACCATCTGGTTTACCAGCAAGAATTCTATCAGCATCTAATCTTGATCCCTCTAAATAAAGCCATGTTTTTTCATCAGCATGTACTTCTAAATCGAATTCTTGTAAATCATTCAATGCTAAATCACCGCCAACTGGATTAGAATAAGAATGATTTAATGTCAATTGATTTATTTTTGATTGTTTCATTCCGTGTTTTCTAAGCCAAACCAAATGCTTATCTCTCTGTCTCATTAATTGCACCATATCAGGCTTAAGTTTATACATTTCACGTTCTAATGTTCTATTATATGCAATTTGTTGTCTCAAACTGTCATCCAATTGTTCTTTACTATCCTGAAGTGATTGTAAACGATTACGTAATAATTCAGCATTATCAGTCAATGTACATTTTTCATGGGGTTGTGCTTCTTTTTGAAATTTTTCTTGTAATTTCATTTGATCTTCAAACATTTTGATGGCCTCACAAAATGCATCTAGTGCCTGACGTTTCAATTGTACTTCATAGGCCGTTCTATTGTACAATTCAGAACATTCTTGATACTGTTTCATATGTATATGCATTTCACGATCTAATTCAACAAATTTTTGCACAACATTTGGCATATCTTTTGTTGTACTTGCTATTTCTTCATCCTGTTGAAATCTTGATACTGGATAAAGTAATTTGATATCTAGTGTCGAATTGTACTGGGCAAGTGAACAGTTACGATAATAATCAACTAGCTCGATGACTGAATGAAAATTATATGGCTCTGAGAAACCGTATTTTCCATTTCTATGGCATATTTTTATGAGTTTATTTGTACCACCTTTACGCAGTGTTAATGTGTATTCACCACCTTTGGAAGACGCATTACGCACAAGAAATGTACCATCTGGTGAATCTACCATCATTTCATTTACTTCGTCACGTGTTATATCGCCCCAATACCATTCAGCTTCTTGTAATGTCCGTGGTCTGTAACAAATTTTACAAATATTATCTATTACTCTCTCTTCTTATTGAGAAATTGAATTAGGCATATGGAGGCATTAAAAAAAATCCATTTTTTAACATTCAAAAAAGTAGTGATTGTTTTTTGTCAGATAGAAGAAAATGTGAAATCAACGTTTCTGATAATTCAAAAAAAATTAGGCTCAATAACTTAAAGTAAATAAATAAACAAAATTCTTCTTATACAGAGATTTCTAATGAGTGGTCCAAAACAAGAAAATATCTTAGACTCCTGAGAATTTTTCAACAAGCTCATTGGAAGATTAATAGTACACAGTAATAATTAATTAAAAAAATTTGATATGAGTTTTTCTCCGCTGAAAACATTCTTAAACCATCACCATATTAATAATTTACCTATGAGACTGATGATCCTTGTTGTCGACACTCAATTGGCGCTCGGACATTACTGTGTCCTCTTCCAATGTCGTAAATGGCTCAATAACTGGAAACTGAGGTCTCGATACCTTGCGTGGTGGTAGTTGAGGTGCACTTGCAAATTCTGGCAATCTCTCACCCCAATTACCGTGTAATAGCAGCAGTTCCATTATACGTATATGTGCCTCGGTATTATAGACAACTTGACTGTAATTCGTAATAGAAGCGTTTAGAGTTTGAATTGCATTTGCGGATAATTTAATTGAGGGTAAGAAATAATTTACTAGTGAAGTTGCAAAATACGATGAGATCAGAAAATTTCTTGCTGATTTGTTTGTGAATATCTTTGCAACAGTCAGAGGATCCTTTTTGTCAAAAATTTTATAGAATATGAAAAAGGTATCGTCGTAAATTCACGGAAATCTCAATTCTTCCAAGGTATTTATTAAGGGCTTTGATTCTCTGCTGTTCTTAACATGAAGAGCAGGGAACTTATTGTATGAGAACGGGTGTTAGAATATTTAGAGTATCAAAGTGTCATTTTCACTATGAATTTTGAAGTAGACAATTACAGTTAGCTGTATGAAAGAATTGGCGAAAAGATGAGTTATTATTTCATTTGGAATTGATTTTAATTCGATTATGTTTGTCTTGACCAAAAGATGGGAAAGGATATAGTTTGAATAACCTCCAAATCATGGACTCAACGTTCATGTGCCGCTTTTTCGTCAATAATTGAGATGTAAAAAAATATTTCAAATGAAATGGATAATTTGTTGTATAACAGAGGACATTATTCTTGTCGGGAAATCAACTATTATATCATGAAAAAATGTAAGCGTAACCGTGACAATCGTTTCAACGTTTTCGTAAAACTTCTCCGTAAAGTATCTGCCAGTGTCACCTTCAAACTATCCGTAAATGTCTCACTGAAATACCCGTTGAAGCACAATTTATTTTCTCCGGCATAATTTATTGCCAACATACCAATTCGAAATTTCGAACTATACTAACACGTAATAATTTTTTGAATATCCGACTAATTAAAATTTTTACTGAAAGAACAAAATTACAACATTGTTTGCTTTAACTTATCTTCTCCTTTCTTCATCTCGATTCATCAGTGAACAAAAGAGGGCTTATTGTAATTTTATATACTAAAACGTGTTCGCATGTTCATAAAAATACCTTCAAGTTAGTCAAAATGGAAAACTTTTAGATCTTATGTATAAGTATGATTTTTCGGAGTTATCACGTATGAAAATTTTGACCGAAATCTCAAAAAAAAAGCATTACAGGAACTTCACTAGTGAATTACTAAAGACAAAAGGTTCGGGATTGAAGATAGAGAAATTATTGGTATACTAACATGATCCGCTCCCAGGGCGGCCGCAGAAATATATGACACAAAACCTGAACAAGAATTGTTGGCGGTTCTGTGTAGCCACGTGCATGTTGTAATTGGCAAATACGACAAAAATGTGACATTAAATAGTACAATGTACTCTTGTGATGCTCTGGTAGATCTGATGCCAATTGATTTAAACGTATAGCACATTGTTCGTCACTTCTTGAACCTGAAAATATCGGATAATTTTTCATTAAAATTTCAATCATTTATTTAATATTCTGCTGGTTTTAATTATTTCGTAATAGTATGAAGTTTTTGTAGAATAATAGATTTTATTGGGGATTTAACGTCGAATGATATATCAGAATTAGAACGAATTACATAAATTCTCTAGAAACATTCTCTGTAGAGCAGAAAGCAATCTAGAAAAGTTTCGGATGAAAAAAAATCGTACGTCTATTGGGTTTAAAGATATTTCAAATAAAATTGAATCCAACTTGAAAAAAGTCATTTTGTTTTACCATTTCACTACTAAATTCTTCAATTGGGAATTTATTTTACCCACGGGATTAATTTTATCCAATTTTCTCTCATAAATTACATAATCATTCACGGGAAGTTCGAAGAATAAGTCAAATATCTTTCTGTTCCCTATGGGGGACAAAAGTTTCCAATCGAACGCAAGTTAAATTGGACGAATTAATTGATGAAAGAAACAAATGAATTAGACCAAAATTTTATATCCCATTTGCTCCGAAAAATACGAAGTGAACTTTTCTTATTCTTCTTTGATAAAAATGACTTTGAGCAAGTTTTTCGGGATCGTTATATTGTGCGGAATAAATTTTTCCATAATCGTAAAGAAAATCGTTTTCTTGTTTTGTTTTTTTATTTGAAAAAATCGAGTATTGGAACGTAATATTATATAATTGATAAAAATTTATTACCTGATGCTTCTAAAAACCTGTCGTACCACTGTACGGGAATAATTGGATCTGGCAATTCACGTAGAAACTTTTTTAATACACTTGCAATACAATGAGGACTGTACGAGCTCAAATCAGCATTGTAGACATCTTGTGATAAAATAAAAAAATTAAATTTATTGAGTGAATACACAAGCCAAATAATTTTTTTTCATGATTTATTCCATATAAGGTATATAAATCAATGTATGAACCTGCACCATTGAATGAACGAAGCTTATTTTTTAATGAAATAACTTTTTTCAGGTCATTTTTCTCCACTTTACAGTGAAAATCTTTCGTAAACAATCAGTTATTTTCAACAAACTTCATGGAAGAAAATATACGTTTATTCGTTGATAAAATTCATTTTCTAGAGAATGAAATATATTTTTCTCTCAATGAAGGTGAAGTTTAGAATTAAGTATGATTCAAATCGCCTTCCATTAAGTTAATTAACAAATTTTCAATAGTATATGAACTACGGATTGATTTAATTGTTCATTCATTGGTTTATCTACCTTATACGTCTATATAGGGGAAGGTGAGGTTGAAGGGACCGCCGAGGCAACATGGATCACTGTTAAAAATTCCGAAAAATTATTGAAAGAATCGAGTTTCTGGAACATTTTTGAAATTGCATTTGATGGATGAAGTATTTTTTTCGAAAAGACTTTTTAAAACTTTTTTCTCTTATTCAGTTCTTCAAAGATTGTTACTCCCAAAATGAAATAAGACATTTTTTTCCAAAATTTTAAGAATTTAGATTTCCCTACATTCAGAAATTATGATTTCTTTTTCTTGAAAATTTCAATTTTCTCCATATAATTTCTTGCTCTCTGTTTTCAGTACTAAAAAAACAAAAATGTAAATCATTTGAAGAAAAATGCCATCTTCAAATTTTCCTTTACGGGTCAATTGTTTGTACCATCTTTCCGTCTATTTTCCTTTAGATTTTCTCTTGCCATATACCTTGGTTTAGCTTCTGCCGTAATTCAATCGTCTGTTCATTTGATGAACTATTGTGATATACTTTATAAAGATCCAGCTTTGAATCGACAAATGCACGTTCCTCCAGGGCACGAGTGCATCTTTCAACCAACAGCGGTGCTTTACGTGACGTTGCATCAAATTGTGAGCACAGGGCGAGGCCAAAAACTGCAAAATAAAAAAAAATTATTACTTTTATCACATTTTGAAAAACGAACATCTCATCCAAAATTTCGTTGAAATAGGGAACAAATCGAGAATAACTATTTCATCACTCATAAAGCGAAATTCTACTTTTTTTAATGGAAAGAGTAAAGTAATGAAATGCCTAAAACAATGAACTATTTATTCGAAAAATCTGGAGGAAAACAATTATTGCAATTTTATTAGACTGGGAACGATATTCTCAATAATAATAAAGTTCATTGATTTTTAAAATCTTGGCAATTCTTATTGAAGAGCCAGGAAAATTTCCGCTGAAAATTGATATGATATAATCAACTGTGGGTCAAGGTTATTTGAAATTTTCAATTAATCATATTTACGCTTTTACACAGTGTTTCAAGAACTAATAAGTTAAATTAAATTGTGTCGTGAAAGCAGATTGAATTCTCAGACCTTTTACAGATATCGCGAAGACAATTAAGTTCATAAAACAATTAATGCATTTTCAATTCAAAATTTTATGAGCTCCAAAAAGAATGTAGTTCACTAAAATTCGACTTTATCGACCGTGTATATTTATTTTCGTATTTTTCATGATATCACTTTGAGGACTATATAGGTCAGAAGCGCGTTCATTAATGAATATTCACCCGGCGAAATGAAGAGAAGAGCCACGATCATTCCGTCGGTTGGAAAATCATTAATGAACGCGGTTCTGACCGATGTAGTTCTTTAGGCGTGGATGGGAAGGCGGGATATTTAGTCAATCTTAAAAATAATTAGTTATTCATAGTTTTTTTTCGAAACAAGCGTTGGAATCACTGCATTATGAGATAGAACATAGTTTGCGATTCTGAGCTTTCAAAATAATTGGTATGAATAAAGAAATTGGTTTCGAGACTGTGAAAGTGTCCTGCGATCCGTTATTCCTTGAGGTAGTATGGTAATCACTCTATTTAGAAAACTTGAGCAAGAAATAAATTTGATCTGGAAGTTTGTATCTCCATATGAACATTTTGGTGCAATTCCGAGGGAATTGACCGTCTAGCATGGCTAATATCGATTCATTAAGACCAATGGCTCAGGCTCTTATATGGAAATGACAGCTTTCGGTTTCTAAGTTAGGCAAAACATTGAGATTTGAAAGAAAACAGAACAAAATTTCAAGAAATCACGATTCAATCTGAATGTGATTGACCGTTGAGTACATTCTTTATGATGAAATATCAAAAAATAGCTGCTGAGGATAAGAGACAAGTGAGTTGAGCGAGAGACTATGCACCAATGAATCAATTCAATAATATAATTAAATCCAACCAATTTAGTACATATAATTTCCTAAAATTAAATGAGAAACTCCCGAGTATGATTTTTTCTCCAGATAATATCGGTTTTTGGTTCAGATACACACCATGAAGACTTCGGAGTTTGATCATACGACTTGAAAAAGTTTATCTCAAAAATGGAAGAAATAAAGAAAAAGATTCAGTTCACTCCACAAATTCCTAAAATTAGAAAAATCCATCGATGTTACTATTACTCAATAGAAAATGTTTCTCAGCCCATTAATATTTCGATTGAAATGAAGTCCCTGAGGAAATAACCAGTAATAAGAAGCAATAATTTTGCAATTCATGTATGGATGTCAGTTAACATAAATTATGGAGTGACTCGATACTCGGCTATTAAATATCAACGAAAAAAAGAATAAAGTGGAGAATTTTTTTGAATTTCTCCAGCACCTACGCCTTGGAGTTTACTAGTTTTTGATTGTCACGAACATGACAGACGGAAGAGTATAAAAAAAAGTATTAAAATATAATTCTATAATTCAGTCGAGTGAATCGCAAAGACAGTATCTCTGCATAATAACCATCATATATCTAAATATTGTGATTAATTCAAGAACTTGATGATTTTAATTGATTGACTTCTGTGAGTTTATCTTTTTGTTGATGATAATTTTCAGATGACTGTCGCCAATGGAGAATGAAAAAAAAATCTCACAATAATCATAATTTGTAGACGCAATAATAGTTCATTTAAATTCAGTGAATGCTAGGGAGTGAGAATTTTTTTTTCAAGTTAAAAATAATTTAGCATAATGTTGCTTGAATAGGTGAGAATGATTCTTCAACTTTTTCTTCTCTCCATTCATCAAGATAAATTCGTTTTTTTTTTCTTTCTGCTTAATATGATGATTTAAACTGAATAAGTGGAAACAGTCTGTTCTTCATAATGATTCGAGAATTAAATTATGGAGACTAAAAGTAGTAAAGGAGCGAGAATTGGAGAAATAGATGAAGAGCTGCCCGAAGGAGTGGACGGGGAGAGAGGACAAAGAGAGGAGGGGGTGGAGGAAGAGGGAAAAGATAAATGGAGGTGATGAACCGGAATCTGAAGTAATGGCCACAGCATTTGTGTCCGTGGGCACTGGCGCCACTCGTATGAATTAAACCGCAAAAAGCTTAGACTACCGTTTTATATTCAATATATAACACGTGCAATAGAGATTGTGATGCCATTATGTATTCGCATTTACGAATTTCACGAAGTTCCTTGTATTAACACTCGTAGGATAGAGTAAATAGTCCAAAAGATGAACGATTAACATCATTTGCTACTTCATAATTGATTAAAAAAATTGATAATCAATTGAATTGATTATCTCAATTATAATTGATCCAAAAGTTGATGCAATTAGAAAAAAAATTGAATGTTAAATTCTTTCGTGTGAATAAATTGCGATACTATTATTTTTCATTGAAAAATCAATTCTGCCATGAACGAACGTATATTCGCTTACATAAGGAATGTTCTAAATGAAGATCAGAAGCTTCTAAGTTATTAATTTTCAAGAGATTTTCCTTCACATAGTGAAATTTCACATAGAATTATAATGAAAATAATTATTTCATTCGAGAACAAGCTTCGTTCATTCAATGGCACTTGTTCATTCATTGGTCCACTTACCATATAAGAGCATATACGAGTTTTTAAAAAAGTGCATGAGTGGCTCTAGACAAATACGTTGTAAGAATAATTATGAGACGCAATTGATTATATTATTCAAAACTTCCATACGTGAACAATTCTTATTGTTTAGAAATCCTTGGAATATCTCACGTACAAAATTTATGTGGACAGATGTATAATGCAACCTCGATAGTTGATGATTAAATTCATACAGACGAGAATGATTATGCTTAATGGTTTTGTTTCTATCATTCTCAAAAAAATGGTCGAGCTTTTTCCGTGCTAAGAAAATATAAGAAGTGATTTGGTAGCCATCGCTCGATATGTCATGAGGAGCATTGAGACAGGTTTTACTTCAAAAGGCTTGATTCAAGTGTCACATTTAGTACCACTTTTTATTTTTGCTCTCAATCATTAGTACGGATTGGTGGGTTGCAATAATCATTCATGTGAAGATCACTTCCCCTAGCGGAAAAAATTGTGATTTTTTTAATATTCATTAATTTGACTGAATATGTTCAACACAAAATTGGTTTCAGAATTTTATTTTCTTGTAAATAAATGCAAAAAGAATGATGATTCTTCAAATTTAAGGAGCTTTGGAATTTCAATGAGGCATCCGAACTCGGTATCCCTTTGACTCTACGACAATGATAGATAAACTTAAATTTTCCATCAATCGAGAATTCAAATTATCACGCTGGGAGAAAAATATAATTTTGGTAACTATAAAATAATAGTTGAGAAAAATTTTTGCTTCGGTAATACCAACTTCCGACACGACAAGTTGCCATTATCATGTAAATTAGTCGATCATTCTATGTCAATTTACTGCGGCGAAAGTGAATAGTTAGAAAAAATTATGGCAAAACTAATGGAAAATTATGAAATGACTAATGAGTTGGGTTATTTATATTAAAAAAATCTACTATCTTCAAGGAACTGGTAGTAGTAGAATTTTAACGTCATCAATATAGTTGTAGTAACATTCAGCATTGCTGCTCTCACCTTCCAAAATTTTTACAAAAGAACTTCGTTAATATTTACTATGTATTTAGTACTGCATACTACAATTCATTGTGACAATTACACAAAAGATCTCAACGATATTATTGTTAAGAGAACATTGGAAATTTCTCTCCGTGGAGTCTCTTGAATTTTCATGAATTCCCCAAATATTAAATCTATTCACAAAATAATTAATTTCAAACATGTACGTAAATTCATAACTCAATGGGGATTTGACCAATAATTTCGGATGAAATTCCAAATTTTATTCGACTATTTTTATATGAAATTAATTTTCTAGAGATAAATTAGAAATTTCAAGTTAACTGAAATTCGTTGAATATTTCCATTTTTTTTCTTGTTATATTTCGAACAAGTATGTTCTAAAAGGATGCCAAATGTTGGCAGATTTGAACGGATCTATTGTCTCAATACAGTCAGTAAATAAATCATGAGTCTTGTCAGATTTTCCAAGAATTTTTAAAGTTCAAAAGTAGGAACTTTTACTGATAGATCAAAAAAAAAGGCGTGTTACATGAGCGAAAGGAATATCTTAACTCATGTGATTGCAACACTCACGTTGCTCTTCGACGTATCCCCTTTCTCTAATCTGGCAATACAAATAATTATTCAGATCAGAAACCGGTATAAACAATTAAATTTTTATGAACGACCACAAACTACAAAAATTATGATCAAATTCCGATTCAACATCACTCGTAAACAAAAAATTCAATAATAAAATCTAATGGACGTGGTGGTGGCGACAAAACCCTAGCGTATAGGTTATCTGCATCTCGAATATGCGTCCCGTGGAGTTATTCAGCTATCGAAAAACTCAGTTGTCCTCTTAGTTCCCACAAAAACATAAAAATATTTTCATTGGAAATCTTCAGAAGAACTTCGAGTATTCGTTGAGCCCCACTCTTACATCCATATAATTCCAATATTTCGTTCACTTTTTATAGTTGATGCGCAATAGAGAATTGTCCCGTGAGTAGCGATAAGCATGACTTCATCAGGCGAATACGCCATTTTACATGTTCTGATAGCATCTAAATGAGTTAAGAATGCAGTTGTTCATCACTTTTGGAAGTGTAAATAATAGGTCGAGTTTCCTCACTCATTCAGCTCTGAAGAATTTTGAGACGCTCCCACTGAGAAGAGCTGATTATTCTAATCAACGGCGTATGTTTAAAAGATAAAGAGTGATCTTACTACTTAAAGAGGAAGCTGAAAGTAAAAAGTCCTCATGGGAAAAATCCTTGTGTATTCTTCGATCAATTTCGGAATTATTCTCAAAATCCTAGTGCGAGAAGGATACATACAATGCTGATAGTGTCATTGTGATAAATTACTGACCAAATCAGTCCTCGCGGATGATTTTCATTGTGCGAAGTCAGCCTTCACGCACTATATTCAAACTCCCTATGAACATGTTCCATTCAACGGCAATGATAGTATTCTGAAAACGTTCTTCCTGTGCAAAGGAAGTTTGCTTTATAATTTTTTTCGGATCTCAATTATGTGTTATTTTTGAAAAATTCTTTTGATAATTTTGATTTTATTTGAAATGTTAATTTCAATTTGAGCCACAAGCACACACACCCTGCGGACCTTGGAATTAGTTTATCTATCCCAAAATGACGTTTGAGTCCTTGAAACTACGAGGCATGATCTTCCTTGATCGATAATGAGTGTGAAATTCTTTAAATCAAGCGTCATACGCTTGATTGTGCGTTAAAATTCACTCGGCGTCGAAGTTTGGACCCGTTCACCATACCGGAATAGATATTACCCCGTTATTGAGCCTGGTATACCTGTTTTCGTTGTGATTAAATATTTTCTTTTATACAATTAAATATTATATTCTTTTTGGTTCAGATTTTCTCTCCCGTCTCTTTGGTATTGAGATTATAATTTAGCATATCGATAGCGAAAAGGTAAAACGAGATAAGTAGGTGTATCTTTGTAAAGATTTTACATCAAATATTCCAGATTCTGAGGGAAATCGCATAAACTTGGTTGATATCTCATTTATAGTCCTGATCCTTCTCTACAAGGAAATAGTATATTATGCACCTAGAGAGGAAAGAAGTCAACATCGACAAAAATTTGCCTCCCGAGCGAAGCGAGGGTGCCAAATTTTTGTCGAAGTTGAC
>JABSMS010020144.1:0-11345 GCA_018902275.1 Aleiodes sp. PSUC_FEM 10030003
CAAATTTTGATATTTTTCTTCAAAAATTTGATGTTTTTTACCGACTTTTTCTCCCTTCCGTTTTTCAATAGTACTATTTGAAGAAATTCTATTTTGAAATTTTTCTTGAAGGGCCTATTTTGCCCCAGCTTACTTCATAAAATCCATTTTTATCATTACATTTTTATAATTCAATGAAGGAAGCACTCATGATTCATGAGTTTTTGTATTATCGCTTAATTGAGAGAAAAAGATTACGGAATATTTATTTTCTTTGAAATGAAAAGAGAGGAGAGATGAAAGACAAAGAAAGATAATATGAAAATTCGACGTACTGCAGGCGTGGAACAACATCAAATTCTCTGGCGTTTGAATACCCGCAACGTACGTCGAGATTTCCGCGACAAATGTAAGATCAAAGTGTTACGCTAAATGACGGAAAAACGTGCATAAAAATTTCGACTCGGGTACATGATCATATATGACAACTTTTTACTCGGGAATAAATAAGTATCATCACCCAACATCACTTGGTCAACGGTAAATTCTAATACATTCTTTTTCTGTTTTTAGTTTTTAGTCTTAATGTTATTTTTTTTCCCCACATTTTTTTCAATGCCCCCCCCCCCCCCGACGCCGTGACCCACCCATCGCCTTTTTGGGTATCTATGGAAAAAATTGTATATGTCATTCGGCTGAGATTCGAGGGCTCTTCTAATCGTATTCAATTCGCGCACTTGGCATGGTGGGGAAGAAATGGATCGTGCTGCGAATTGAACACGATCTGAAAAACCCTCGGTTTTCAGCCTCATGACATAATATACTATTACTGTGTTACAACACATTTGAAAATTTCTTTAAGGAATAATTCTTCTATAAAAAATTGGAACCTTTCTTATAAGAATGGTTCCAATCTTTCATAGAAAAAAATATCTGTAATAGAAATTTCCATACGTGCAGTTATTTACAGAATCTAAGTGGGAAAGCGCAATTCTTATTTGACTTTTTGAATAGCTCCGACTTTCTCTTACAAAAAAGGTGATTCCGCAAATCGGGGTGTCCTACTTAGGATTTTAACATCTTTAGAAAACTAATGATTATGGGGACGGAGGTAAGGGTTTCAGGCCGAAGAAATACATATGGATGAGGCAAATTTATTCAAACCTTGTGTACTTATGAAATACCATATTCAACAACAATTTATAATTTTCCCATTGGAAAATAACGACAAATAAACTGGTGACGAAGCTTCTCCGAGAACGCCTTTTGAAAATCAAGATTTGCGGTGTTCACTGTATCACAGCCGAAAATTATCTGACATCAAAACGTTAATGAATGCAGTTGAAACATCACTAAATCCTTCTTCCAACGTTCTCTAATTATTATTTTTTTCATTTTTCGATTTTTGGTGGTTGTTTGAAGCAAAAATTGCGATTTTTCACTCAAATTTGTGCCATTTTCCAAGTCGAAAGCTCGCTCAATATAAAAAAAAAAATATAGGGAACGTTGGGGGGAGGATTTATTGATGTTCTAACTAAATTCACTGCCCTTTTGATGTCAGATCATTTTTGACTGTGATACAGTGAACACCGCAAATGTTGGTTGTCAAAAGGCGTTCTCGGACAAGCTCCGTCACCGGCATATTGATTGTTATTTTTCAATGAGAAAATCACAGATGATTGTTAAAATGGTATTTCATAAGTACACGAGGTTTCAATAAATTTGTCTCATCCACATGTCTGGAAAAAAATTGCGAATTTTTTTTTTTTCCCTGAAACCCTCTCCCTTCCTTCCCCCCTTGAATGGACTCGATTTATCTGAAAAATTGATCTTGCTTTAAATCACGTTTTTTCGGATATGTCAAATAATTGCCCAAAGATGATTCTCTGGCTCAATTTAATTTTTGTGAAAATATCCAATCAAAAAATTGAAATTAATCTGAAAATCCACGTATGAAAATTTCCCATGGACGGTCCATCGTCAGGGTCATGGACCCGCCATAGGCATGCCCATAGATTTCCGGTTCCATGTCTAAATATCTAATCAAAAATATCTAATGACATAATATCTAACGACAAAATATTCAATGACATGATTTTAGCACATGATATTTCGAAATTAAATATTCTGGCTTAGATATTTTGTCGTTAGATATTTTAGATCGGATATTTAGACGTGTCACCAGATTTCCCATGGTCAGTCCATGGATATTTAAGAACTTTTTCCATAGACATGACCATGGACTTGTGGTCTACGGACATAGCCATGGACTTTTTTTTATAAAAAAATTTCCCGCATTTTTCCCATAGACTTCGGCTATGGACAAATGAATTAACTCGCATCCATAGACTTTCTTTAATTCAATTTATGACAAATTCTATGAACAATGAACTCAAGTCCATGGACAAAACGAAATCTATGTCCGTAGATCGCAAGTCCATGGTCATGTCCATAGAAAAAGTTCTTAAATATCCATGGACTAGCCATGGAAAATTTATGGACAGGTCCATGGCCCTGACCATGGACCGTCCATAGGAAATTTTCATACGTGTCGATAAAACTTGTAAATGTTTAAGAATCATCATCTTTTTCAACGTGGAATGATAGCCGAATTGGATTCAACGTACACTTCCGCTAAGAGAGTGACAAAAACTTTGCAATATTGTTTGTTTTCAATATAATAATGTAAATGATGGGATCTATGAAAAAATCCTTACAAAGTTCCGCTTAACTGTCTCATTACAGATCGGTGTAGATTTGAGTATATAGGAGCACATCTCATACAGCTCACACGGGTTTTGTGAGAACTTCTCCTGATCTCATAAGATCCCACTATATCAAATTTCAAATCTGTCGAAAAATCAATATACATATATATATATGTTTTTGAATGTTATTCAACGTCACTATATATTTATGCTCCGTGATGTGCTAATCAGTGGTGCTTGTGCCAACCGGCAGAGACCAGGTTTTGAGCTCGGAACCTTTGAGTTACAAATCCATCGCTCTACGGATTGAGGCACCGCGGCCCCAAATCTAAATATATATATATGCATATTTTATACAGATCTGGGCCGTTTCGTGTTAGCGTCCCTAGGTCTGGTCAGACCTCATCATATTTGACCACAGATCTACGGAGATATGTGATCATATCTGATACAGGTCTGGGCTGCCGCGTTGTAACGTTCTCAGGTCTTATCAGATCTGGTTAGATCGACTGTAATAATACTGCAAGACAAGACAAGCCGAAGGGTGTTCCGATGGACCTAGACAAGAAAAAATCCCTATTTTATCTCAAGTCTCGATACTTGTGATCTGGTTTTGTCCGGAATTTTCTCGAGTCTGGCGGTATCATTAATCTACTGGCATATCTGCCTATATCTCAGCAGATATAACGTCATATCTATTAACATATAATTGCAGATCTGTTGGTATCTAATGATATTTAATTATATATGATGCGAAATAATTAGATAAAATTATATGAAACTTTTTTCTTCCGACAATGCTCCATAAACAAATTACAGGAAATACGATTCAAAGATTTACATTATATATTGAATAAAAAGATTGAATAAGTGGAAAAAGTTGATCCTAACACCTGTGGCACGTCGTATATCTATTGACATGAGTGACAATTTCCATCAATGAAGCAAGGAATTCAAAGGATTTTCAAAACTTCCTTTAAACGCAAACTTCAATACTCAAGGGGGGAGACGGGGGACAAATGGGGCGAATGACGATTGGACGATGCAGGCTTGTCGGAGGGCGAGGTGGGAGGAGCGGGAGAGCACGCATCTATGTGGCGCCAACTCACCAAGTTTATATAAAAGCATCCGTGGGATACGTTTCTACCATCACTCTCGTCTCGTCCTTTCTACCCGTTTCACCTGGAATCAATTCATCGAGGGCGAATCGGTTTCACTGTTCGTTCCTGAGCTTTTGGTGAGTTATCACATATTTTAATCAGTACTCTCGGTCCATTTAATTTATCTTTAAGAACATTTGAATCATTTTTCTTCAGATTTCATGTCAGAAAATATCTCTGTATAATAGTAAAGAAACTTTTGTTCGTAATGAATAATATCAGAGATTTTCATTTTCGAGATAAAGACACGTTTCTATTCAAAGATAATTGAAGCACAAAATTGTGAGAAAAAATTATACAAATTTAAAGTAATGAGAGAAACTGGAAAAAAAGTAAAAATAATATTATAGAAAAAAAAAATTTACGTCTTTTAGACATTTTATGTTAACTAACAGAATAATGAAAAAGTTACTAAGTGAATTGCAACAAGATTAATTAATAATCAGTAACATTTAGGAAAAATAATGTTCGGTCGACTCTTTTCATTTTATCTACTCGCTACTGAATTATGTCTCCGTTTTTTATCGTGAAAATTCGATTGACCAACTTTTCTTGATATACAAAGAATTTGAAAATTCTTCTCAACCATGTGATAATTATCTTGAACCCTTGTGATTTCATCAAGCAAGTTGTCGAGACACGTGTAAGCTTGAAAAATGTTCAAAACGTTAAAGTGACAGTCAAGTTGTAACAGTGTTATTTGAACTTTCTCACCTCCATCAGTTGAAAAACCTCTTTTATGTTGACAAAACTTCGACGAAAAGTTTGACAACTTATCGAACATTCGTGTATTAGAGTCAAGAGTTATAGTCCTCTTCAAAAAACATTCAATAAATCTTGTAGCCCGTGAATATTATTTAAAAAAATAAAAATTGAATTTTATTGGGCATTCCAATCCGAGGTTAGTTTTTGTAGAATATCTTGGGATCAAAGCGAGATATCGAAATTTGTATAGGAATCTTTTTTGTAGCTCAGCCATTCTTCAGAAAAAAAGGTCCCGTTAGAAATTTCTTTGTCTCTTATATTTGGAGATATTTTGAAAAAAACGATCATGGAGGCTTACATCCAAAATCCAATATCTTTACAACTTCAAATTCTATTTGAAATTTTAATCATGTTTTTCGTTGGTCGAAATATCACTGGATACAACTCTGTGTACTCTAGAAAATTCTGAAGTCACACAAGTTCTTTTTTTAATGTGTTAACTCTGCGAACTTATTTCCTTGTGAAAAAATTCATTGAAATATTTCGGGGAGAAATGATGGAATTCATTAATGCAATTTATGGAGCAAAGAAAGAAATAGACTGTTCTATTCCAGTGAATATTCGAGTGACATGTTACCTCAAATATTATGAGAATTACTTTTTCCTGGAACCAGATTGGTGCGAAAAAAGTGCCATAAGAAAAAATAATATGAAGAGAAAATAGGTGGCATTAAATTCACCTCACGTTGACCAGTTTTCTCGTAGTTTATACTCGGCGAAGCGAAGTATCGACATTAACTTTAACTACTAAATACTTTATGAAATTAACGTAATTTTGGTTATCCGTTTTCACGTAATATATATCATTTATTGGGTCGTATTTCACAGCAACTTTTATCAAGAAATTTAGAGAGTATTTTACGAGGTATTTTGTGTTTTCTTTTACTGTTTTTTTTATGAAGGATACAATTCTAACAGCGTAAACTGTCACGTCATCTTATTCTTCGTGAGTGAAAAAACTTCTGGTATTTCATCACACTTCTTGAGAGCCTGGATATATTATTTTTTGAGACATCAAACGTTGGAATTTTCGACGACAAAATGTCTTTGATGTTCTATGAGGGAAAACTTTCTTTCAGATTATTCGGTGTTAAGTGAAAACTGTATTTTTGATGAGACATATTTTTTTATGATAACGGAGAAAATTCTCGTTCGTAATAAATCACATGAGAAATTGTTATCTTTCCGAATCCAATTACATTTTCGTTTGCTAGAAATTAGACAAGAAATAGGAAAAGGATTTTTTTAAAATCAACATTTTGTTTCGAACAAAAATCATAACGTTATATATTAATATACAGGACATTCAATTATGCAGAACATTGTTCGATAAGAAATCGTAAAATTTCTTTTCAATTCCTTCATTTTTTCCTTGAAAAAAAACGAAAAAATTAATTGAAATTTGAAAGAAATAACCTTTTTTTATGTTGCTTTTTCTGGAAAAAATCACTATTTTCCAATTGTCATGTTTTTTGAAGAGAGTAATTTGAGCCTTACATGATAAAATTTTCCTCTTCATCAGACCGCAAAATTCATCGATCCAGTGAATATTTACTACAATCACCCATAACTGAAGCGAATGAGGAAAAAGTTCTCTAGCTTAGTCATCTCAAGAGTTATTGAATTACGTTCAAATCGAAGGGTGAAAAGGAGAAAAGAGAGGAAAAAAATCTGCCTCTCCTTTCCATTCCTTTGCCCCTTTTTTCTTCTATCTTCGAATAATCACAGAACATTTGATTATCGAATAGAATGATTTTCTGACTTGTGAAATTCGATAATTGAATTAATTGCAGAATAATTGCAATCGTGTTTACTCTTATTCTAAAATAATTCATTGATGATGACTAATAAATAGAAGAAATTTCCGAAGCAGATAACTCGAAAAACTGCGTGTGAATGAAGTTATGAATTTCTCGGAAATAAGTCGATGTGGGAGGTTCGGCATTGAACGCTTTCATGCACAAAACTTAATTCCCTATAGGAAAGGGTTCGTGATAATTTCTCTTAAATTCCACAATGTGTAGGATATTAAGAAAATATTCAAAATTGAATTTAGCAGTAGAGTGGTGAAGAGAGTCAAGTATATATAGCAATCCTATATGACTCATCTCCCTTCATAGCCAATACGCGGGGTACCCTCCTACGTCGCAGTATAGATCCTCGGATGAAATTTGTGTATTTTCTTGTTTTTCGGTACATAGAAACCGAATTTTGAAGGTACCTAGCCGAAAAATAGCGCGAACTCATCGTTTACAATGATTTAATTGTTTATAAGAGCCTAATGAAAAAATAGTTCAAAAAAAAGTTGTTCCTAATTTCAAGACGAATTTTTTTAATTTTGGGTTCGAAATGGCGATATCTCCATTTTCAACGAAGATATCGCGAATAAACCCCGGATAAAAATTTGTCATACATGCTCATATATGATCATATATGGAATTCCCACGTATGGTCATCTGTGGAAATTGGCCGTACTTATACCTATCTCAACATCTATGGACATATATGACAGTACATGTTCATATGTGATACACGAACAAGTATCATAATATGAACCTATGTGATAATATGATGCGAACTAATTTCATCACTCAAATTATAATCATTCTCGAACTGATGACCATTGCCAATCATATTGACCTTCTTCCTTGGAGAGCTTTGTCCATATGTGGTCCTATATGTGTCGTATATGTCTCATATATGCCCATGCCTGCTCAGTCTTCACACGCATGTAATATCATCTACGTTCATACATGGCTCATGAATTCTCATATATGCTCACACCTTCTCGATTTTCGCAGGCATATCAGATCACATATGTCCATATATGGCTCAAATGTGATCATGTATGCCCATGTATGAGTCATATGTCCCCTACCAGCTCGGTTTTCACAGGAACATAAGATCATATATGTCCACATAGGTTTCATGTACGTTCGTATATCTCTCATATAAGCCCATACATGCTTGCTTCACACCGGAATATATGATCATATTTGTCCATACATGTTTCGTATATGTTCATACATGACTGGTTCTCTGGGGGATATATTATCATGTATGCCCCATACATTGTCATATATGAACATATATGTTACATATATATTCATGCTTTCAACATACATGTTTCATATATGTCTCATGTATGACTATTTTCACCCGGGACCTGTGCAGTATGAACACAGCGACGAGCAGCATACCATCGGGCAGCATACCAACTCAAAAAAAAAAGTTCATCTCATAAGGCTCATTGTTCGCTCATGAGAGCTTTATAAACCATTCAATTGTTATGAACAATGGGTTCGCACCGGTATCGCACTATACTTTGATACAGAAAGATATCCCAAGTGTGGACCATTACCACTTCGCTACTGAAATATTAAATTCTTATAAGAATGCGTAGCGCCATTTGGCCTCTCCATATTGACATTTTCAACAAGGTTGATGAGTTTTTTTTTATCTCAATAATCATTCTTTTTTAATTAATGAATAAAAAGATGAATAAAACGAGGTACGTCTCCAAATTACATCTGCAGTAATTTACAAATGTCTCCGAAACCAGCAGAATTATAGTTATACAGTCCTAATCCTTCCTTGTAGAAAATTCAATCCACTAGTTTGTTAGTTTGATAGTTTCCGTAGTATCTGAGAATCACTGAGATGAAAATTCGGAATTCATTCCGTTCATCGCAAAAGATAGAAATAAATCAATTCAATAAAAGACTTTTCAACTAAAACACCGCGATTTTCGAGATAACTCAATATCGATATTTTCGATTATATTGATGGCGTCTTTTGCATTAATTATTTTTTTTAGAATGAATCAATTAAAAGGGAAAAAATCAAGTAAAATGAGACAACTGAAAATCGCGTTCGGATTAATACATAAATATTTCTAAAACCAGCCGGCTTAAAAGAATAAACCTCTCAAACTTTTTTTGCAGAGAATTGAATTTCCTACAAAAAAGGCTCCATCATAAATTTCCGCAAACCCATTAGTTTCCGAGATATTCATAGAAATACCCCAAAATTCAGTTTTTCGACTCATCTTATTCATCAGAAAAATTAACATTTAAATCGAAATCACGTTTGTCCCGGTGAATTCATATTGAGATTATCGACAATATTAATGATTACGATTTAATTCGCGAAAATGTACGGAATACTAACCTTCAATATATATCGAATTATATTACTGTTAGGGTTATTAATCATCTGGCAAGGATTTATGACACTAAATGGAAAATCCATTATGTTTGAGGCTCTCCATACAACAAATGATGGTTTGTCGGCTGCTTCCGTAATCAATACACGGGCTTCAGCGCTTCTTTCCACTAGTTATTATTTTTCACTCCATCCTTTGTATTCTTCATTTTTTTTGTTCATAGTGCAACTACAGCGGAGTACAAAAAGTTCTGATGTTGGCATACATTTTAGTAATCCCTGAGTCATTCATGATATATATGTGAAACAAACGTAAATGTTCAATTTTTTCACATAACAGGGTGACTCTGCGTGTCCCTTTGGTATAATTATTTCCATGTCTTTTTGGTGAAGAAAGGTGAAAAGAAAAATTTCTTCCGAAAGAATACCATTAATTCAATTTTTTCTTCATCAATTTTTTTTATGTCTGGCAGCAATTTAATTTTTTAAGGGTATTCTTTGTTAAGGGGAAACAGTTCATGTTATCCCGCATATTTCGGAATTTGTGGAGCTCAGCAAATTTTGATAGAATTTTCCTTGCAGAGGAGAATGAGAGTTAAAAAAGAGTTTATTATTTTTTTTTTGCTATCTCCCTTGATTTCTCAGATATTTCACATGGACGTAGAACCAACTCGAGAAGTATGATGAATCCATTCATGCGCGAACTTCTTTTCGTGAAATATGTTAGAATCTAAGGGAGATTTCGAAATTTTCGTCGAGATCTATTCTGTAGGGGAAAATCAGAGCCACAAAAGGAATTGCGAGGAAAGTCGCGCATTTCCTTCTAGTTTCCGAGATAGGGCATTGAAACTCCAGAAGCTGCGAGGTGCATTGAGATGAGTCAATTCTGAAGAGTTTTAATTTCTGTGGAATTTCTGAGAAGTGAGAGGGATAAAAACATTTTTGTGGGAAATATTTTGATACAAAATATTCAGGGCTCCAAAGGTCATTATAAAAATTTGCTCACCCGTCTTAATTTCTCAGATATCCCCGAAAAACTCAGAAGTTGATCTGCTGAACGACATAAATTGATTTCAGACCACTTTTCCTTTTTGAGAATTCTCTTCGAATCTAAAGGGGATAAACGAATATCCATTAGATCGCTTCTATAGAGAAAAATCCGAGCTATACAAAAATGATAAAAATTGCCATATCTTTCTCAGATTCTGAGAAATTCCACGAAAATTTCTTGAAAGAACATCGTGTGAAATTATTCTTGAATTAAACAGGAAGAAAAATAATACTCAACTCGCCGGGATAGAGCGGATATCCGTAATTTATCATGGGTCATTTTACAGGGCAAGGAAAACAAGCTGACCCGACGCGAATGACTTGCGAATTACCTCTCTCTCCTAGTCACCTCGGGAAGAAAAGAACAAAAATCATAAAATGATGGTTGAGTTTTACTAAGAAATGATAACGGGAGAGGAAGAAAAGAGCTGAGTAGAATGAGCAACGAATGAAAAAGTCAATACGCTTAATTGGACGCACGACTTGAAGGGTTATCCAATATATAACGATGTAAGAGCTTCCGATTACTCAAGAAGTCAGTGAGTTAATAATGTAATAGTTCTTTGGCTAATTTTTTCATCTTCAAACGGAAGTAATCAGGGTTGAAGCCAGGATGAAAGCAATTAATGCAGACGATCGAGGGAGGGGTGCTTTACTCCAGAATCTAGAGGTTGCTATCATTTTTTTCCCCTATCGAAAGTAGAAACTATTTTTTTTTTCATTTTACTAATTTTTCCCTCGTAATGTACTTTATATAATCGTTACTACGTAATTGATTAATTAATTATGGCCATATTCAATCAGTGCAGGTTCTCAGCCAAAATACGAAATCTCTTTATTCGCATAAATCCAAACGTTTCGGTTCCTATGCAGAATTCTCATTAGGGAAAATTCATTTATTTCTACGAAAAGTTATCATAAAAATCTTTGGTTTTCTATTGTAAAGATCTCTTTTCCTTAAATCAAAAATGTGGATAACATTATATGGGAAAAAATATCCATATAGTAATACTTAGATCTTTGATCATCTTTTTCTCAGATTTAGATCTAACCTCCTGATTTCTGTTTATTCTCTCGCAAAACGTCAAAGGATCATAACAATGTCAGTGGAAAATTCGCAAGCCCGATATTTCTTCTGGAGTTTGAAAATTCATTTTCCACTTAGAAAAAAAACTCCTCAACGTACAATTGCATTGAGTGTGATTCTTGCTTTCAAAACGTGCCGGTTCACGCTCTGGATTTTCTACTCATTATGCAATCGCAACTCTTGTACAATGAGACTGATAATCACGTGAAATCACTCTCCGAATGTGGGGACCGCAAGACGCAAAGAATATGTATCTGAGCCAGAAAACCAAATGCTACTTCAAGGACGTTTTCAGATTTTTATTAGTTTTGCAATCGAAAATGTGGACGCTAAGTATTCTTTTTGCTTTCGAATGAGAGCTCTACTATCGTGAGAGTTGTGTGTGTGTGTGTGTGTGTGTGTGTGTGTGTGTGTGTGTGCGTGTGTGTGTGT
>JABSMS010020155.1:0-11344 GCA_018902275.1 Aleiodes sp. PSUC_FEM 10030003
ATTCAATTTTATTTCAATCAAGTCTGAGAATTAATCCAAAATATTAATTTCTTAAAAGGAAAAAATCCATTGCCAAACAAATTCCTGATTGACGCAAACTACATAGTATTCCTAGAAAATATTTTTTTCCCTCAGTGCAGATAAGTGTATTATGGAAAATCAGACACTGTGTGTCTGCAGCAAGATCAAGACATTGTATCTGTTTGAAAATTGAGGATATTTGATTTAGTTGCCGAAGGTGTCTGACTCCAAGACGTAATGGCGACAATGAGACTTTTGAGGTCTAAGACGTTTTAACTCGAAGACGCATGCGCTACAGCAAGAGCCAAAAAACCAAGACACTTTGCTTGTCTTCGTTTTTTCAGCCAAATAATAGAGAATAATATCGAATTATTATCCTGGATGAATACAAGAGTTGGGGTAATTTGGCGATGGAACGATTTTCCAAATCATTATCCTCATTTTTGAACAATTTGTCCAAATTTACCTTGTTGAGAAAAAAAATTCTAGTTAAAGTAACAATTACGATTTTAATGATTGCAGAAAAAGTATTTCTACTAATCGGAAAGCGCATCAAAAATCAATTTAAAAAAACAATCACCCGTTCAATTATATTATGAAAATACCCTACAAAGCCCAAATAAATTCGATATTCCAATAACATTCAGAATAACGTAATGATAATCAATTCGTTATTATGACAATCAGTGTTTCATATTCATAATGTACAATGATAATCCCTTTTCAGTATGTATCATATACGTATGCATTCACTTTGTAGTGATTATTGAAAGGAATTTGTAACTGAAATGTCGAAAATTTACATTTGATTATTTCATCATAATAATTGTATAGTATTTTGGCTTTACTTGGGATTATGGACGAGTGACTTTGTAATTCCATTTGCACTCGCATGGCTGCTTGCCTTGTGGAAATCTATTTCCCACATATACATCACAATACATAATCTATGCATTCATAAAAAAAATTCCACGTAAAAAGAGTCAGAGAATTATTAAATTGTCTGAAGAATTTTTTTAAAATTCTTTTGTCTTCAAATATCTATTAAAACAATTTTAATTATCCAAACTCTTCATGAAAACGATGAAATTTGTTAAATGCCTTCTGTGAAGTGAAATGTCAATTTTCTCTCCAGAGAATCGAAATTGCTTTTAATTCCGCGTCAGTGTGATATCTACTATGAAATATATGGATTATATCATCCTTTGACGATATCTAACTCCGGCTTAACATTTCGAAAAGTTCCTGAATTATTGAACTCTCTGTCACTGAGGCCGTATGATATTTCATTGGAAAACGTATTCACCGAGTTACCTCACAAAATGCCAACTCAATGACAATTTCAAAATTGTTTCATTCATGAACTAAAACAATTTCTTTAATTAGTTATTGAATTATAATCGATCTTCCTATCATCTTTTATCGTGTGAAGGACATGGTGATTATAAATGAGTAATGGAATTCATTAATTATTCCTCAACATTCACATTTATCATGATTGACCTTGAGATGCCTGACAGTATGTCGTTCATGACTAAAAATAAATTTGATCCAATTCTATCTATTTGTCAGCTTGAATAAGATATTCTTTGAGATATTATCGTTATCACTAAATTTTTTAAGATTTTATGAAGGAGCTCCGTGGGATAAATTTAATATCGAATCGCGATATATTTGGTTGTCTCAAAAACATTCACTAAAATAATGATAACAAAATTGCGTCAAGAAAACTCGTAAAAAAAAAATTCAAAAAAAAACTGTCACGAAAATTCCAAAAAAAAATGGACATAATTAGTGATTGAAAAAAAAAAGAAATTCTTCAATTTTATTCATTACTTTGTTAACGAAATTCTCGCTATTACTGATTCAAGACTTGATTCTCCATTAATTTTTATGATGGAAATGAAAATCGATAAATATGATCAGTTAGTCGATTCTTCATACGCAAAATATAATTTTTTCAATCGTAATTTACACAATATCAAACACCTAAGGGAATAATAATACCGTCGCCCTAGACTAGATTAGAAAGGCCGTAAGTCCCATTTTTAAAAAATCTACAAGAATTGAACCTACATTGATTCTTTCAGCAGAATAATAAGTTACGCCCTTTTATTATTCAGCAAAAAAATGGTACTTACGCTCTTTTGATTCTAGGGCGACGATATAATGATAATAACGATGATGAAAATGATAGTCATTATGATTCAGAAATCATAATTTACTAAAGATCAGATATCAGTTTCTTTTTCAGAAATTTTATGAATTTTTTTTTGCAAAAGTTTCACTGTCGATTTTTTTTGCAGAAAACTTCGACACATGCGTCCGCACATCTCTACATACTTGAAAAAGACGATAATCTTCTCCTGTTACCATCATTCCAGTTATATAAGACGGAATACATACGCCCTTGACTCGAAATTCTTCTCGACAATCTTCCGTTAAATCTTTTTTTTCGTTTCACGAAGTTAAAGTCGTATTCTCGCTGTCAATAATTTCGAATCCATACACAAACTCATTGTTCTACATTCCATTTTTCCTCTCATTTTCCGTTATATGACTTCAATATTGATTTTTTCTACCAATAGTTTAGAATTTTCATAAACTTTCAGGTTTTCACGTAAATTCGATGCTTCCAATCAATTAGAGGTCTGTTATTCCCAACGCCCGTAGTTTCCAACAAATTTGATTATCAATATCGCGTGAATTATGCGATGAGAAATAACCACACAGCCGAGAATAATAACTTTTAATTAAAAAAGTACCGGGAAAAATTATTTGACTTTTAAAAAACTCTACTTTCACAGGTTATATGAAAAACCATAAAAAATATTAGATAATATAGTGCACAATGTTGGTTTAACACGAAAAATAAACCGCAAGTTATTTACTCTTTATCACAGCGTCAGTTGTAATACACAGTGTTAGAAGAAGAAGAAAAAAATAATAATCTTACGTTGAACGTTTACTCTAGGATATACTTGGTTTCTACTAAGCCAACTTATACTGGGCACGTCCTTATAAGCGGTGAATGGTTGTGTTGCCACTCGTGCTAACTTGAGACTCTCGCGGACAGTCTAGCTTGGGTTTATTTTATATAGTTGGGAGAGGAGTAGGATTGTGTTGACAAAATTTAATAGTCACTCGTTAACAAGTTTGAGATTGCAAAAAATTGATGATACATGTTTTTTTACTTTACATAAACGATAACATAATCTCATCGACGATTGTGCCAAGTATTTTTTGGGGAAAGAAGATGGATTCAATTGCCCAAGCGCAGGAGAGTGGGGGAACTAGTGTCGTTGAGAGAGATTAATCATACACTTACCGGCATGACTTGCATGATTTAAAAATTATGAGGATGATTCGGCGTTTTCGGAAATATTTAGTCACGTTATGTTGAGTGTGAGGAATTCGTCAGTTTTCTTGAAGATATTTTGGGGTCTAATGGAGATACCAAATTTTTCGTTAGGAACTTTTTTTTAGGTTTGGGTGTATAAAAAGGGTATCGATAAAAATTTCCGTGCTGTGGTACATTAATTATATAAAAAGAGAATCAGACACGATAACACAAGTTTGTGCAGCTGTTCTCCGCGTAATCACAAATATTCTTTTATCTTTCACTTGAGTTAAAAACATGATAATATAATTTAGAACAATTTTTTTTAAATTCATTATTTTTTTTTTAGAGTTTTTTAGGTACTTATTGCTGTCAATATATTAATCATTTCATCAACAATTTATATGTGTCTTTATTTGTGTGATTCGGTCTAGCTCTGCGCAAAATGGGATATCATTTAAAGACTAGGCTAATCAGTCCATGGGAGGGGCGTGGCTTTGAGCAATCACTGTGTAGATAGTCTCTCACCTAGAGACTCTCAATAACGTTTCATAGCCATTGATTATTCAATCAATTTTCTGATCCCGAAGAACATTTCCCGAAATTCCTAAATGTGATTTTTTCGAAGTATGCACGTATGAAAATTTCGACCAGAATCTTATAGAAAAATCGATATGGAAAATTTTTCATAAAAGATTGGAACTATTCTTATAAGGAATTTCAGATAAGTTTTCACAGGAATCTTATAATAATTTCGCCTCTAAGCCAAGTATCAATAGAACAGTTTTTAATGAAACATTGAATCGTTTTAAGTTTTTTTACTAACAATTCATATTTAAATATTTATAGAAGAGTTAATGTTTCTTCGATTTTTTCTCATTCAACATGAACATTAGGAAGAAAGCTTGCGAGAAATTCGAATCAAAGAAACATTTTGAATTCTATTCAAAGAATAGAATTTAGTTTCCTCGTAGCTTTGATTAAAGGTAGATGCAATGTAAAATTGTGAGAAATGTGATGGCGGGAAAGTGATACTTAGGGACGCACACTAAGAAATGTTTAATTCATCCATAGAAGGGAAAAGGGCCATGGAAAATTTCTGAAAAAGATGTTTCTAGATGTCGAACATCTTTTTGACGAACTCTAAATTCCTATTTTAACTATTTCTTCATTGTTTATGTACTTCTACATTCGGTACTCGTTCTCAAGGCGGAATCTTGAACTCACTTATTATTGAACTGTGTACAACTCTGTTGAATAGATTTTCGTGATTTGAAATACAATTTTATATTTTCTTAATTATGGTAGCAGTTTTATGCTTGTACTGGTTTCATATTACTTACGAATTATTTTTTGAGAAAATTATAAACAGTATATTTTTGCTGACATAAATTATTCTCGCCTTAATCTATAACTTTTGTGCAGACATTTTGAGAGAGTGTGACGCGCAATATGCTGTGGACATCATCAGAGAGGATGAAAAAAAATTATTTTTGTCTATTTGAGGAGGAATCACTAAATGCACTAATGAGGGGAACAGACATTTTGAGAGTCGACTGTAGTTAAATTTTACTCTCCCGTAAAAAGGTATTGGTTTCATTATTGGAAGAGGTATGATTTCTATTTTTTTTTTGATATTCAATATATTCATGAAGATCCTATATGAACCATCTGTAAGGAAACAAAACAACGTAAATATTATGAAGAGCACGGGAAGTTCGACTGCGTCAAGATTTTCAATTTCAAAATATTACGTTCCAATTTTTTTTAAACTTCTTTTTCTAGTTATTTTTCCTGTCAATATTTTGTCCCAGATGTAAATGTACCTGTGAAATATGTATGATAAGCCAACCAACACACATTAAATGCATATTCCTTGGAGCTTTTGATATCCTGTTACTATAAAATACGAGGTACTTCAACATTTACAGTTTTCATGAAACAGTCGTTTAATTTGAAATATTGAATATTACACTGGTTTTTATTTTATTTATTTTGCCCCGGACAAAGGAATTGATGTCGAGAAGGATCAACCGATGCAATAGTTGAAATGAATGTTTCATTAAAATTGATACAGTAACTGTTTCACGTACTGAATTCATGAAGTTTTAAAATTTGATTTATGCTCACAGTGAATTCAATTCAGCGATTGGTTTTTTAAAGGAATCTGAGGGAGATATACACTGAAAGAAAAATGAATTTTTGTCAAGAATATTTTTACTTAGGAATTTTCGACGAAAATCATTCTACAATTGAAATTGTTTCACCTCAGATTTAATATTTTTTGTCTACTAATGGATTAAAATTTTCTTGGTTAAATTGAAATTTGTATGAAGATTCGAGTTCACTATTTTTCAAATTTTTAAATTTTTCCGTCTATAATTCCTAAGTAAAAACATTCTTGACGAAAGTTTGTTTTTCTCTCAGTGTAGCTATTCTCTTAATGACTTCTTTGGAGTTCTCATGATCCTCTACAAAGAAAATCTCTCAATAAATTCTCGTGAATCCAATAATTTCAAATTTATTCACGAAATAAGCAAATTACTTTGATTGATTTTTACAATTTTCTTCTTAACGTTGATATTTTATCTCGTCTACCTCATATTCCTTCTTTCAAGGTCATCACGAGCACTGTGCTTACCACGAATTAATTAAATCCCATTGAATACCAAATTAATCGAATTTACGGAGTCGTGGAACACCGTGACGAAATCGTATTCTCGTGAACTCATCTACTACGGAATGTCAGTAGTAAATCCATAGTTTTCAACGAATTCTCTGGAATTTACTTGGGTAACACAAAAGATTCTCACTCGTTGAATCGGCCAAATATACTACGACAGTGAATAAGTGAATAGGATATGGGTGGGTCTATGTATGTGTCGTCTCTATGTACGAGTGTAGAAAAGAGGGCGGGGAATGTTGGGAATTGATGCTGAGAAGAGAACAAATCGGTTGGTCGTGTTTAGGCATTTCCGTTATTCGTGAACGAAATTGAGGTGGAAATCGGTGAATAGAATACTTCTCAAATTATTTATACGAATATAGATTTTGTTCGATGAGCAGCCTGGATGTGCGATATTTTCATTTTTATTGAGCGAGATGACTATGGATTCAATGGGGATCGTTGAGCGTGATTTAATGAACACTAACACGCGGTTTTCGATAGAGTCATTTTTATTTTAATCAAATACTGGTCGAATAATTAACAATTAATATCACTTTTAATAGCACAGATTTGAATTACTTAGTTTGAGTAGTGACGAATTGAGTTGAACTATTTGAGCTGAACGATTGAGATAATCTCTGAGAAAACTGCCACGAGCTTATCACACTGAGATTTCCCACAAGAATGAGACTGAGAATTCCAATGAAAGATGGCACTCGTACTGATGTAATACAATAAATCAATTAGAGAGCTCGTGCCAGGACACCTGTCAATCATGTGGCGTCTCATGTGTCAAAGGTGAGTCGGTCAGGGGCGATGGTCGATGACCGATAAGGCATGGCCAGTATGATTGTGTATGTGAGTATTAGTGCGACTGTTGTGGACATCGCCCATAACCAAACAGATATATATTTGTGGGTGAAGAGCATGATGAGAAAAATGATGTGGGGGAATATAGAAATTTCATGGTAATGGGATCTTAAAAATCATATCGTTCTTGGATTTTCCATGAAAAATCAAATTTCAAGGATAACTCTGTCTTAACTACAATTGAAATTGCGGTTTTTAAATTTAATGTACATATTGATATTTAATTTTCAACTTTTTTTCTCGATACGAATAAATGCACTATCCACGGTTCACGGATTTCCAAGAAAAAATTTGGACCGCCGTGCACCGGGGGTCGAACCCGGATCAACCGATGTCGCGTCGGTTACTCTAATTTTTCTTTTTCTAATTGATATATTATGATCCATCAGAATATTTACAAAATTTACAGGCTTAAGAATAAACTCACTAACAAAAAACCATATAGTATTTTAGCAAATGATTGATTGCATTTATGAGGGCTAATGTACACGGTGCGTCATCTCGTGCCTCGGAATTTTGTTATGTGTACATATATTTTTCCATTATTAATATGACTCTATTTGATATAGATTCGAGTCTCTGCTTAGGACATTTTTGAGAATGCAGTGATGCAGTATGAAGAAGAAGAACACCATAACAATATATGAGTGGTTTAATGATTAGTTATTAAAATTTGTAAATTCTTTGTTTGCCTATAAATTGGATAATCTGTTTTTTAGGCCCCTTATATGGGTGGCCATCGAGTACTCTACCAATGAAGCTATCCAGTGCTGTGCCAATTTCCATTCAGATATTCATGAAACTATACACACACAATCATATCCCCACTCCGCTGCCCTCCCTACAGCAAATGAAATTAATTTTATATTTTAGATTGATTGTATGTCTATGGATTTTTTATACATGGTGTAAATAGTTACATCGTTTTTTTTTCAACAGTGTAGTGTATGGAAATTGTAATTTACTTCAATTTGCCTTAAGAAGGTAGGCGGTGATAAATGAGGACTGAAATGTGATGAGAAAGTATGGGAACTTCCGGTAGTTCAGTTGATAAAGTAGCGGGCCGGAAATACTAGCAGTGCCTTTTTTTTTATTCTTTTACAGATGCAATCGATCAAATCTATTTCTTTCACGCCAATGTCAATAATTAAAGGATGAAATTATGAATTGATTATTGTTAAAATAAACGATAAAATATAATGCTGAAGAGAAAAAAACCGAAAGACGTAAACTCAAGCGTAATATGTACCAATCTCTAATTAATGATACGGTTAATTTTTTTTCATGATTTTTTTTATCTAAATGGTCTTTTTATTAGCACTAATGTAAATATGTGAATATTATCTCCACATCGTTAATAAAAACGAGGTTAAACAAAGAAAAAAAAAAGTAGAGTAACGGACCGATAATCCGAAGGTCGTGGGTTCGTATCCCGCTTGGGCATGTCCGACTTTTCCCCAAATTCCTTTCCTCAGGAAATTGCGGTGCTTGATTCGTGATAGGAACGCATGAAATCAAACTAAAATATAATAATGACGGACTAGAGGATAAATTTCTATTCGTAATTTGAGTGACCATGAACTTTCGTCCATCGTTATCATGGTAATCGTGCATTTCTACTGTTTTTTATTCAACAATTTTTCATTAATCATTATTAAAAAATGTCTCTTCTGTGATAATTCGTAAAAATTTTCAATGATAATGCCAAGGCTGCAGCGTACGAATATACGAGTTAAAATAAATAATAGTTTATCATCAAATAATTATTGAATATCTCATAAAAATAATGTAAAAAAATGTTAATTATAAAATCTTAAAATCACTGATTTTGAATTGCTTCGTTACAAGTTTCCATGAAACAATGTACCAGCTTATTCCTTTGAAGGTACTGTCTACTTGGAGGAAAGGCCTTCAATTAACGAGGTAACGTAGTAGACTACCTTGAAGCCGTAGTTAATTATCATCTAGTCATGCTAGCGTGGCAGACGGAAATGATATTGAATGTTGTGAAAGGTATGTTGTAATAAGCATTCCTCCTACTTTGTATCGAAATTCTATAAAAAAATTCTACACAATTCTGAGAATAAAATAGCCTCGATCAAATAACATTCTATCTTCCCAAAATTTTACGAAATATAATAAAAGTGAAAAAGTACCAAGAACAGAAATTAACTTTATTCTTCCGTGTAACCGTATAAATAAATTACTAGTTTGGATCTAACATATTGTAAAAAATTATCGGTGTCGTGTAAACGCGTGACTTCATATAGTAACTTTCGTACATTGTTCAACTGATATGTTTACACTTCCATGGAGGATCGATTCGAGGCGCGGGAACTCGTAAAATATATACGTATATACAATTTAACGTTGTAGCTACATATTATTTTGCAGCAATATTTTTTTCTCCATTTAACCATTTTCCATGGAGGAGAAAAAGAGAGAAAGAGAAGAATGAAAGAAGAAGAAAAACATAATAATGAAAATGGTAGAGGCAGTGGGTTGCGTTACGTTAGCGCAGACGGCGTCTTCCAGCATTAATCGGCTCTCCTCTTCCTTCGCATCTTCCGGTCTGTTTCCCCTGTCTGTCACGTGTTTTATTCTGTGTACTTGTGTTCCCTCTTTGCGTCACAGGGAGAATCTTTCATTTCTCTTTTAATTCCTCGATTTTTTATTATCATTTTTTTTAAAGCCACCTCCTTTTTTCCTTCATTCGTTTCACCTTGGCTTGTTTTTTTTTCGTGCTGTGTCATTGTTGAGCAATTTTCTGAATAGCTTTGGATTGCGAAACCGCTTAGCAGTATCCAGGGAAATGGTAGAAGGGCGAACGGGAAAGAGAGAGAGAGAAAGAGAGACAGACAGGGAATGAGGGAGAGAGAAGAGCATAATTGTTTGCGTCCTTGGCAGATTGTATGTATATGCAATTCTATGTATATATATAATACTGATCGAGTAATGGATTTCAAGATGAGCCAACTCCATTTGCACATTTTAAGTTTTGGTTTTATTATAATATTAATGAGAAAAAATAATTGCTTATATTAGTCTCATTAATGTAAATTTTCATTTTCCAGATGGAAACTTAAAAAGTAGAAGTACTCATGAACGTTAAATTAACGAAATCCATTAACGGAATGAGAGTGATTATCATAAAAAAAATTGTCAGAGAACGAAATAAAATTATTATTTGATTGTCGTATACTTTGATAACTGTATTTTTTTCTAAACCTCCGCGTTTTTCTTTCTTCTTTATTTTTTTGCAGGGCAATATAATTTTTTTGCCCCATTGTTGAGACAGCCTCGTGTCGTTTGTTATCTCACGTTGGCAGGAATGTTACCGGAATCGGTGGCAGGAAAACCTCAGTGTGTGGACGGGAGGAAGAAATAAATGCGGGGGAAAAAAATGAAAAAGAGAGAATGGAAGCATTCGACTGTGATAGAGGCCTTTGGATGAGATTTTTTTTCTCTTCTTTTTACAATTTATTTTTATGCCATTCTTCTTTTCTTTTGAAGTGTCTGTTAGTGATTTCGGTGTGACACGATAGACAAATGATGCCAAGCTGTTGCTTATGATGGTTTCTTTTTTGGAATACTAAGATAGTCCAATATTTTTTCCTCTTGGATTTGATCTTTCTTATGTCATACTAATGAAATCGCAAAGTTTTGCAGTTACCATTGAAAATTCCTTAATATTTAGGACGCGGAGCATTTTATTCAGTTTAATTTGGAAGTATAAATTGTTGCAATTATTATTAAGAAAAAATTGTTGCAGATTTTCTTATGAATATCTACAAAATTTTGGATCTATCATTTTTCAGGCTAACCTGCTTTTTAACCCGTTGAACTATTTTAACCCGTTGAACTAGTTGATATGACCCCCATTCTGATGTGTGCTGTACGCTACTCTACAATTTAAATTTACGAGAGTCATCACAAAGTCCTAATCAAAATTTCTTTCAAGAGAATTACGCTATTCATTTGAGATTTTCATACATCAAAATTGACGTATAAATAATTATAATGAATAAAATAACATAATTAAAGTGTCGTAATTTCTTTCTGGATCACGCGAGTGATTTGCTTATGGCGGTAAACGTGAGAAATCCATCGGTAGATCGAGCGTGATGCCATAATGAATGCGAATGCAATGTCACGTGAGTCACTGAGAAGAACGCATATGTTTAACAGTGTTTTATTCATTCTCTGCTATTGCTTACATAATTAGAACAAAGTGAATCTTTGTGTTGCGCTGTGTCGTGTTCTGCGGGGATTCACGTCCATTGTGGCATCAGCCTAACGCTCCAGTCGATCGATTCGTTTTATAATACGCTTACCCCGAGAGATAAGTTTAGAATTGGTGAAAGAAAATGGATTATGTTTATAAAATGATCAAAAAAATTCAGTTACATTTTTAGGGCATTTAGGAAACTATTGATGAAGAAAAT
>JABSMS010020166.1:0-11342 GCA_018902275.1 Aleiodes sp. PSUC_FEM 10030003
TAAAATTTCCTCAGCTTTCCAATGGAATCATCAGAAAATCTTTATCTCGAACCGTTCAATTCGAGTGTCCATTTTACCCCACCTTCCCCTACATTATTTTAAAATTATTTTTCTTAAAAAAAAACTGATTTTTTTGGTAAAAATGAATGTTTTGATGTGAGCCAGCACATTCTGGAAGAATAGTCGCGCGCGATAGAGCGTATGCGCTAGTGAACGTTCAGTCGAGATGAAAGAAACTGATGTTAGCTTTTGGGGTTAGAAAAACTAAAGGAGTTGAGACAAGAGCAGCTGGCGTTTCGTATCCGGAAAACGAATAATGAGAACGAATGTGGAAAGGGGTGACAAACCCTTTTTTTTCCTTCTTCCTATCTCGAGTTTTTACTTTTAAAGAAAGGAAGTCGACACCTTCTAAAAATCCAAAAATACATAACACATTTTCTCGGTTTTCCCTTTCTCTCTGTCTCGGAATTTTTTTTTCTGTTAAAGGACTTTTTTTATGTTTCACAGGGTGATGAGACTCGGTACAGCGGTTCCTGCATCGTACCATATGGCTTACGGTGAGAGGGATTAAAAAAATTAATATTTTAGTCAGAAAGAGCTGATGGTATTTTTAAAACTGCGGTAACCAGACTAACCATACACTTTGGCTTTGAAGAAGTGAGTTTTATCTTGTCTGTTTTTTTCTTAATACGTGGGTCATCTGTTTGCATGAATAACTTAGAAATTTTAATCGATAGATCAATCAAGGATCGGGTTTTTCCGTCAGACTTCACGAAAAGATGGTTAACGATTGAAAAAAAAATATGATTCTTTTGTGATTATCTTTCTTGTTCACTGTGAAAAAAATTTCAGAAAATTCAGAGAATCTCGTTATTGAAAATTCAAGTTTCTTATCAATTTTCAAATAGTTCAATTTTTTAAGATTTTTGAAAAATGGCACTTAAGCCCTTTTGACTCTAGCACGACGAATTAATTCCTGAGGGTTGTCCCCATCATCCCCTATTGGAGAAACCAAACCTCGCTATCAGTGGCTGTTTCGATACGCATGGCTCGTTCCCGCGCAACTCTCCATCTACAAAACACGATGATTCCGCGAGAAACCCTCCTCAACCTGTCACTCATGAGTCTTTACAACCAACCATTAGACTTCCTCCTTCAGAAGACCGAAATAATTGCCATGTTCGATCATGCAGTGTCTTTTATTACTGGAAATTTCTAGTCTCTTTTTCAACGTTATTTCATAACTAATTTTTTTGTAGCCACGTCTCACTTTTCTTTATTTAATCGGTCAATGGTGAATACGATCGGTGGAATGCGGGAATTCCGATAATTCGATCACCATCCAGACGACACTTCTCTGGTCGCGATTGTCTCGGGTTATTGAATTTCCTGTGTGGAATTGTGAGTCTCAAAACGTTCCCACCGTTTCACGAATATTTCACGTATCAATTACATTCTTCATGCGCAATCAATAAAAAAAAAAAACTTTTTTTTTTTTAATATTTTTTCCTTTGAAGGAAAGCATTGTATCTGAACTTTGGCCGTGCAGCAATAATTAGGAACGATGATATTCACGGAAATTATTTTTTTCGACCTAACCTAATAAATTTTCTGCAGAACAATGCGTTGGCTATTTTAAATTGATTTAAAAATATTTCTAGAACAATGAGCTTCAGGAGATTTATCGGCAGATCTTTCTATTTCATGAAATTCTCTACGAAAAAAATTGCTTGACTAGGTTCTTCACACTTGCTCATTTAAAGAAAAATTAGAAAAGAATCCATAACAATTTTTTTGACATTTTTTTGAGGAAAACTTTTTTGTTATGGAAATTTTCAGTTCAAACCTAACCGGATTCTTTCTCAACAATTAAAAATTCAGTACTCGAACAATTGAATTTTTTTTTCCATAGAATTTATCGTTCGTAGGTCATAAAATCAATCAACATCGAAGTCCGAGAATAAATCACAAATTGTAATTTTCAGAAAAAACATATACCACGTAAAAAAATTCATCAATCAATTACTTCTCCGTGAATATTCTCTCATTCATTGAAAAACAAAGCCATAAATGTCATAGTGTAAATAGAATCCACAATTCTCCCTGCTTATCGAGAAAAACAAAGAAAATACCTTTAAAAATCGTCAACCGTTTCCCCAAAAATTCCATATGACATCTCCTCATCCACACTGTCACCAAAAATCCCACCTCAAAAAATTCTCTTTAAAAACAAAACACAACCGGGGCGGGATGAAGCAAAGAGTGGGGGAAGCGCGCACGTATTCGCCTTCTATCGTTTCCTAAAATTCACGGAGAGTGGGTAAAGCACCCGTAGTGCGCCAGAACGAGAGAAAGAAAAAAAAAGAAGTGAAATAAACGGAGTAGAGGGGGTAGTCCAGTGTACGGGATTGAAAGCAAAGCTTTCAGTCGTCTCGCGCCGGTCGAGCCACGCGTCTCGGGCTCTTGTCACTGAGGCCACCCACAACTGGAATTATTGCCACTAAAACAAGCCTTAACCCTCTAAAAAAAATTCCAAGAAACATTTAAAATAGAAAAAAAAATTGCGTGCCAAAAGGAAAAAAACAATAATTAGTGAAATGTATTATTCTTCATTTGGCTTTTAATAAATAAATAAATAAGGGGTAAGCGAGGAATACGAAGGGATATAAAGCATCTCCCACTTACGTGTTACTCTCGCTTCTCCCCTCTGTTCCATGCCCCACTACAATCTCCGCCCCCACCTAATAAAAAAAAAGAAAAAAAAACTGCTTGGTTAAAGGCGCCCCCTTCCCGATAAACCCTCGCAGGGAGGCGCGCGCGCTAGCATTTTGCTCACACAGTGGTGGCCCCACGGTGGAATCGTCACCCCCGATCTCGCGCGAGTCTCACCGCCGAGACTGCATCGGCGTTATCGTTCGTTTACAACAATTATTAAATATAATTTCTAAAATAACGAACTGTGAATTTTCTAGTGATTTATTTTGTGTTAATTTTTTTTTAAACGAGGATTATTTACGATTGGAAATTTTTATTTGTGATTTTATGAATTGAGTGATTGAGTGGAGAATTCTTTATTTGTCAATGAGGATTTTGTGATAAAACTTGGTAGAATGAGAACACAAGCACGATCGGGGTGATTTTCGGAGATTTTGAGCAAATGTTCTGGTGTTACAGTGGAATCGAGTTAACTGAAGGTTTATTTGTGATTGTGGTAGCCCGATGATTACGAGTGGATGAATTAAAAAACGCATTTGTGTTCACTTTTTAATTTGGAAAATTGAGAAATTTGTGGGGGTACGTGTGAATACGTTTTTGTACCTTTGAGAGCCACTTTAATTTAACAACTGTGATGATGGTGACTACTAAACCAGCAACGTGAAACTCGAGCACACGCGGAATTCTCGTTGACGGATACAAGGTAATAATCACTTCCGCGTTGATTAAGTATCCAGTAATTCTTTGATTTTATTTATTTTCCATATTATTAATACTGTAAATGCTTTCCCATGCGTGAATGACGTTAAATCATTAATGACAATGTGTCTTTGTTGTGAAAAATTATTGAGAGCTTCATAAACTTTCATTTCGCTTCGAGAAATCATTACCGATGCGAATGAATTTGAGATTAAAAAATTCATTCATTGAAAAATATTAAGAGTCTCATGAAATCGAAAACGTCCGTAACAAATCGACAGAGAAGAATAAAGATGAATAAGTAAAAAAAAAATCATCTCTCTCGTTGAAACAATTGCGGGGCACATAGGTGGTCGCATTTCATGCGGCGGCTCTTGGCATGCGGCTTCCTTTAAAGAACTTTAAACTCTTGTTTTTCGTTGGCTCTTTGAAAATTATGATTGTTTGTCCGTGAGATTTACTACCCAGTACTTCATCTCTATCTCTCTTTTTGGAACGAAGGGAAAACAAAAAGATGATGAAATTCATATTTTTTTTTTCCGAATGAAATAAAAATGGTTTTTTAAAATCAAGGTAATAAAGAGAATTGAATTGAAATGAGATTAAATGAAAAATCGATGGAATTTACAGCCTAAAATTTCTATCCCCAGTGGATGAAAAAAAAAGCACGGACAATCAACCGTAAATTTATTTTTGTATTTGTGTTGGTGTGCGCGTATGGTGAATCCAATCTCTCTCACTATCTTTTTTTCTCCTCTCAACGCGGTATGAGGGGGACTTACACTTTCGCACTTAATCCAATAAACTGTGGTAACCGTGTTTGCCTTTTACAAATCTCAGTGAATTACAAACTTCTGTTTGAAAGATGCCGCAGATAACGTGAATTGAATCTTCAACAATAACTTTTAATTTATTATCTTTTATCTTTTTTTTTGTCATACGTATTAATATTTGATTTTCCAAATAGCTTGGATGTAGCTTTAAATTGAAAAATAAGGAATTCATACGATTTAATTTGAATGTTTGGGGAATTTGAAAGTTCAATGTAAATTATTGCAACTGAAATAAGAATTCATACCCCGTTTCACTCGAGTTTCACCCGGGGACTTTTCACTTTGCCACACGATTGGATTCATCTTCGAAAACTCACACACACACAACTACAAACAAAGCGAGAACTTGTCTCGTTTCCTACCAATATTTGTCCCCAAACAAATTCCGAAACCCCAGTTTCATCTTCACCCTCAAATACACGAGGCCCCTTGTATATTTACTCGGAGGATTTTTCGCTAAATTTCCTCTCGAACGGAAGAAATATGAGGGGAAAAGAAGGAAAAAGAAATGCCACCAGCGGCTGACACCGGTGATGTCGGTAATTTTAACATTGCCGATATTTCATCGACAAAATAACGTAAGAATAAATGAAATTAAAAGAAAGAGAAGAGGAAAATAAATTCACGAACTGGCAGTTAAGGGACCCAGCACTTTTTTAATACTTTCCGTTGTTTTTACGACGTTTGGCATTTGCTCTTTTTTATTGTTTGCCCTGTGTGTGTGCGTGTGTATGTGTCGGGTCTCTTTACCCCTGCACATATGAAAAGAAAGGAAAGAAATTTCTTCATATTTTTTTTCGCAAGAGAGAAAGAAAAAATAACATGACGCAAAATGAAATAAGTTTAACTCTCTTTTGGTATTACGGAGAGTCTTCAGACTTTGTGCGTGTGCGAGTGAGATGGCTCAACTTTTAGTCAGTACTCGTCTCGCTGATGTACGACTTTGGGTCTTATAGAAGGAGGGAGGGAGGGAGGCTCAGTGTGAAAAAAATCCCATAAACCAGTGAATAAAAAAACATATTCTCCATTGGGTTTGGAGTGACAGAGAGAGACATAGGGACACACAGTGGCATGGGAAAAGAAAGAGGTGGAGAACAATAAAAATAAATGAAAAAAAAAAAGAAAACGAAAAGAGGGACAGAAGAAAGGCAGACGCAGAGAAGAGAGTATCGCCGGAATTCCTCTTATGACGAACCACGCGTGATTTTCTATTTCTTTTATTTTCCTTTATTCCCTATCTCCTCTACACCCCCTCTCTCTTCTTTTCCTTCATTCTCCTCTTTCTCTCAACTTCCATTTCTTAAATGTGTCTGCAGAAAAGAGACAGGCACACATAAGAGGACTAACCTTCATATATATATTCGTGTATGTCTTATGTGTGTGAAGGCCCTAAACTCCAACTCGAAAAGAGGTTTTCATGCTTTATTACACACTCGTGTCTTATTTATTCTTATTAGCATTCCAAGTATATTCAAAAATTATTTATTTCTTCGAGAATTCAAAAAGATGCCTCGAAATAATCTCAACGTATTTCGTATGTTTTTTTTTCCACAAAAAGAAAGCCATCAATTTTTCCTCGAAAATATTTTTCTATATTAATATCACAATATGTAAAAATTTTTCGACGATGAGAAGAATACAAGCGAAAGAAAATATGTGTAGACAGAAAAGAACGTCAAATGACAAACGATGGACACATGTGAACACATTTCCCCCTCTCCTCCTTCACTCAGAGTCTCGCCACATAAATACCACAAAAAAATTTGACGTACGTGAATATTTGCATCTAAACGACTTCGTCTCACTCAATCTTTGCTACACTTCTAGATTATCATGAAACAGGAAGAATTATCAATTCTTCATTTCTTCACCTCAATGAAATAATAAATTTCATCAAATTAATTTTAAGAGGCGATGAAAACCTTCGCCATTTTAATACTAAGTATCACCTGTTCATTTGGCCCAATCGTCCTCTGTGTATCTCAGCCTTTCTCTCTCAATTTTTTCCCTCTCCTTCTATCTTCAATTCTTTTTTTCTATTCACTCTTCTCTCAGCGCACTCAATTTAAATCAGTGACTGTGCTTCTCTTCGGGGCTTCTCTTTAATTTTCTTGTCTGTGTGCACCAATCCATGAACACAGAGACAAGCCGGCCAACCCTTGATGGTAAAAAGAGAGAGAAACCCGGAGGCAACCCTTTTCTCAAGCTCCCCCTCCAACTCTTCGTAACCTCTGAAAGATAGTGGTGACTTGGTAAAACATAAAAATGAATTTGAGAGGAGAAAAAACAAAAGAAAATGACGAAGTAAAGTTACAAGGATTCAACCATTGGATAACGACCGGTTATTAAAACCCAAAGATAATTATCGATTTTAATTATCGACGCTTGTATTATATATCCAACTCTCTTGCATATGCCAACACGGTGAGAAAACCTTTAGCCATCTTCTTCGTCTCCTCTTTTATTTTACCTTCAATGCCCCCGAGGAAAAACCGAAGCGCCGTTTTAAAAAAAGCGCAAATAATAGAATTTGGATTTTGACGAGTCAGTTCATTAAATTTTCGGCACCGTAAACAAAATACACTGAGGCTTCCATAATAATTTCACTAATTAGTTCAGTGAGACTGAGGTTCATTAAGATTGTCCAATAATCGCGGTCATCGTTGAAATGTAAGTCGAATTTTTGTGAATAAAGTAATGAAATATTGATTCATCGATGATTTAATAGTTTTCTGTATTTCATCAGAAACGTGTTCCCATTTTTATTTGCGAACGCCACTGTCATTAAAAAGCATGCAAATATCTTTAAAACCACTCGTTCCATACAAAATTTAATTCTCTACAAAAAAGGTCTCTCCACAAATTCCCCTAAAATCAACAGTTCCCGAGATATTCACAAAACAATAAACCAGATCCCCACCTTATCTCAATTATCAATTTCCCTCAAAATTCCTTCATTAATTTAGTAAGAAGTGTTTGATGAGATGAGTTTAGTCACACTCAGTAAACTGTTAGGAATTGAATGATAATTAGAACACGAGGGGCCCACCTATCGAGAACCTAACCCACATTCCAAGCCACCAGCTGTCCCCGGGAGCTCGTTTCAATGTTTCTTCCGTCTATTATCTATAATGTTTTTTTTATCCTTCATCCACCTATCCTTCTCTCTCTCTTCTGTCCAACGTTGAAACCATTCCAATAGCTCCTGCTCTCGAGCAGACACATAACCGCCTACACTATGTACTCCATAACTTGCTGCAAAAGCAATTTCCCTCTCGCTCTCACTCATTTGTGCACAAAGTTGTATATTAAAACTGACGTTGTATCAAAGTTAGTAACAAACGAGGCTAAAAAGCCAGTTGGTTATACTAACCAAGGATCAAAAGAAGTAATAAAAGAATTGCCACAGATATCCTGGTGTTGCGCGCGTGCCAAAGGTTGGCTTCCTTTTTTTATTCACTCGCCAATGGAATAGACAAGAAAACCTAGGTAGAACCATACGATTCTTTTTACGTACACGCAAATCCAGATGTTTTATTGTTAGCGCTCTGGTTGGAATCAGCGTTGTACGATCAAGTTGCTAGTCTCTAAGTGGTCCTACTGGATAACGAACTGGATACGTGCCTCGTTATAAACCATCCAGTTGTCACTATATACGTTTTCCTATTCATTAGATCCGAAAAAATATTCTAAACCAGTTTATTTTTTGACTTCATTCGTTTTGGGATGATGTCCATTATCTGTTATTCTTATTGTTAATTAACGAATTGACAGTTGGCTCTTATTCTTTCTGCGTGATAAGGGGACGACGTGAATGTAAGCTGAATACATTCAATCATTTCTCATTGAGCACCGTGATTTTTGGGGTCATAGACATGCGTTTTTTTTAGTGAAGTGTCCGAAGTCGGATGATGGCTCCAAGTCACAACGGGGAGTATAAATGATATGTTTTTTTCATTGCTCTTTCTTTCTCTTATGCGCCGGTAGTATCCCAGGGTCAGATGAGGTAGGGGAATCCCCTTGGCGCACAAGGCGTGAAAGTGCTCACGCGAGAGAGAGAAAGAGTGGCGTCGGCTTTTAGAAACATACAACACACACTAGACTGGTAGTCACACGAGTTCCAACACGGGTGGTGGTAGCAGTGACATATTTATTACCACTTGGCTAGATACAGAGGTTAAGACCAAGGGGTCCAGTTGCCGCACTTCGGCCCAGCATCAAAACGGCGCACCAGTCATATGAAGAGTTTGCTTTAAAGATTTCTCTTGCGTAGAATAGAATCGTCTTCTGATGAAATCGTTTTCGCGATCTCTTTGGGGAATTTTTGGGCGATGACATTTTGATTGTTTGGGCCACCCACATTTTCAGGTGTTTTTGGATTTGAATAATTATGATAATTACGTAATTATTAATAGCTTTTGAATATAAATTTGGAGATTATGATTTTTTTTTTACCGCAATAATCACGAAACTCGGAAATAATATACGACTGCAGAACATTGCTTCTAGTTCCAACTAACTCGACAGTATTTCTCAGAAATCGATTCTACTGGCGCCAAGAAATTTCTTCGAGTAACTCTCTTGACTCACCCTGCAAGCAATTAATTTTACCTAGAAAGTGCTTTTATTTCTTCACTTCATTACGGGAAAGTTAATTTAATGGATTAAAATGTATAAAATTGTGTTTTTAAATTTCGACACGTATCGACGAATAAATAAATATTTTTTCGATAATCAGGAAATGATATTAATTCATTGGTTTTCATTAAATATTTCAAACTGATGCACGTGATTGCACAGGCAGATGTTAGCTTTCCGCCTGTTCGTATTTTCATATGCATCGATTTTTTTTTACGAGCAAAACGTCAGTAAAAGTGCTGACGAAGACCACCCACCAGGTCGACGTCCTTAGACCGTCAAAATGTTGTCGGCACTTTTTTTTAACGTCTTTCTGAATTTTCCTTCTCAGTGATGCACAATTTGAATTTTAAAAAAAATGCAAAAAGAGTAAAACAATTTGTGAGTAATTCAGCAATTGTGGCATTGAACTCGGGCGATTGCCAAATAACGAAAAATAATGGATTCGTTGATTAAAGCGTTTTTGTAATTATTGTGAATAAATGAATATGCTAATCGAAGAATTGATTAAGAAATTAAAGAATTGTTGAAAAAAAATTAACAAGAATACATAGTAATACTTGATCCGGTCATTGGCCCAGGCTTAAACTTCATTCCAGTTACATTGGTGTGTATACGCCTGTTTCACGTTGTAATACTCCCATCGTTTTAAACTTCCTCGCATGTGTTTTCTCGCGGGACGATAAATTACCTTGAGCGTCGTGTTGTATCGCGCGCCAATTCTCCCCCATCTTCTTTACATTTACTGGAGATATTCAAAATAAGGCCCACTTTGTACGTGATGCTATTCGCCAAAAAAGAATGATTCATTTTTACTCACTTAATTCATCGACGAAAGGCAATTTTTCATTGGCCCAAATTACACGTAAAAAAATTCGATAATTTTCTATTTTTTTTTTTGGGCCTTATCATGAAATATTTCCAAAGCTTATTAATTTGTGGAAGAATCATTTCTTATTTCACTTAAATCGAAATGAAATTGCGGCACTTTGAGATAATTTTTCGAAAATTTATTTCATTGGGCCCAAATTTCAGTTATTCCGATTCTTTAAATGAAGACAGTGTATTTCGAATGGACAAGTCGGCGCGTTGAATCGTATAAATTTAAATTTCACAGTGGAGAGAGATCAATCCACACTGCGGTGAGTGAGATCACGATGAAAAACTGACAATATTTTTTTCTACCCCATCTTGAGGCCCAATCGTTTATTTGAAATTCAAAAAGTTCATTCCAAACAGTTAGAATCGTTTCACGAAGTTTTTTTCGTAAATTGTGGCGATCGTGGCTTTTGCCATTTGAAAACTCCGTATGAAAAAAGTTGTTCCGATTTTTAAAATCTTTTTGCCCACTTGTGTATTTCAATGGTAGGATCCCTCTGTGCCTCAATCCTGGATCTCATGTGTGTAGCTCGTCTCAATAAGGCAAGGACAGTTCCCCCAAATGCCCCAATCGCTATTTCACCAAAACTTGAAACAAGCGCCAAAAAGAGATTCATTGAAAAAAAGTCCCGCAGTTCTACACTTGGGGGACCTATACTTGAAAAACAATGTGAATCGTCCCACTGATCACCTTGAAGGGCCTCATTCATTTTTTGTGTCCATCTTCCTTTTTTTATTTTTTTTTAAACCTCTGAAATCGGTCTATTCAGAACGTTTTCGTGTGGATCGCGCCGGGAATTTCGTGTCGTTTCGATTTTACTCGCGAAACCTGAATTCCAGCAATGCGGTAGGCCCATTTCCTGTGTAATTCTGGAATCGCCAGAACACTTCCACTTAATTACAATTTTTTTTAAAGTCTTTACTCGATGTAAAATTGAAGACATTCAGACTTGATGACAGTTTCAGTTGAGAATGAAGTTGATATTTTTTACTGGTGGGAGTAAATAAGGCCCAAGCACGTTTGCTCTGTCGGGATGACACGTTTGGACGTCCCCCTTGATACTGAGAGACAATTATTAGCCTCGGGATGATCAATTTTGTCCTCTCGTTAATAAGATACTGTTCTTATCGTTATTCAGAACTGGATACGTATCACGTGTGCTTACGCCCCTTTTATAGTGTGATTGAAAAAGAATAGGTTAGGATGAAAGGAGGAAAAGAACTGGGAAGAAGGCGAGAAAAGCGAGTTCTACCTACGCAACATGGTGGTAACATAATGTTACACACTCGGGTGTGTCTCTCGAACTCATTGTTTTCGAAATTACGATATTACCAATATTAATATTTATAATGCAGTTTTTTTCACTAGAATTGATTGAGGGGCTTGATATCAAATGGATTGTTTAATATATCCTCTGACAATTTTAACTAAGCATTCGGTTCTAATTATTTCATAATATGTAAATTTGGATTTTTCTAATTTTTCGGTGACAGGCATTTGAATAAAAATCACAATTGTGTATAATAATTTTTTTTTTATTTAAATGTTTGAATGAATGTTAGTAATATTAATATTAA
>JABSMS010020167.1:0-28748 GCA_018902275.1 Aleiodes sp. PSUC_FEM 10030003
TGATTTTTTTAGATTTTGGAAAGAGGGACCCCTTCAAATCTTGACCAGAAAATTCGAATTTTCTAAAATATCAAAAAAATTAATTTTGACACAAGTTTTCCACTTGAAATTTCCTCAGCTTCCCAATGGAACGATCGAAATAAACCTATCGTTGATATTTCCCTAGATTTCTTGCTATTTTCATAATATATAACATCAAAACTAGGGTGTGTCCATTTTACCCCACCTACCCCTAAATTGTTGCTAATTACTCACCGACAGTGTGCTCAACAAAGTCTTTATGATTTTTATAAAACTGTATATAAGCTGGCAATTTTTCTTGAACGAAAATAAGGAGTAAATCGTGAATGAGTTCACCCTCCAAGAACCTCACAGGTTTTAATGCGAGAAGTGGATCAAGGAGGAAAGTGTTTGGGTCAGCAAGAGCAGCTTGAATACAGTGCATGGCATCTTCGCGTGCTTCTGAAGCAGTTTCCGCCGTGTAAGTGCCCAATAATTCCACCATTACAGCTGCAGCTTGATCGCCTTGTTTACAACTCAGCAATATTTCATGCAACAAACGCAGCAATTTTTGCATCTGCTCGTTGTTAGGCGGAAATGCTTTGAATTGTTCCTTTAATTGTTCAACGCCACTGTAGACAGCTTTGACTTGATCCACATTTCTAGCGACTTGGACGAGATTGTAATAAACATGATATCTCATTGGTGATTTCTCCTCGAGTGATTGAAAGAGAAGCCAAAGCGCTTTTAAACAGACTAATCCCAATTTTTGTCCTGGTGCTTTTTTCAATTTTTCACAGAATGCTAGAATCAAATTTTCAGCACGCTCCACTGGTATGTGAATTAATATTGACACAATGTCATTGAGGATATTCTCAATTTCTACTTCATTTCCTTCCTTGAAACAGGCATCACAAACACCAATTATTTTGTGTAAATCATCTTCAATTCCACGGGGTGATTTTTCATCACTTATTTCAGCACCTAAGCTCTTGAAGTAAATTCTCAATTCCTGGGCCTAAGAATAATATTTCATTTAGAAAGCAAAATCGAAGTAGAAAAGAATTGATGATTAAATTATAAAAAAATATGATGGATGGAATAATTAATTTTTTGCAACATTTCATAATTAATTGAGAGAAAAATAAACAATTGAGGCAAAATTAAAAAAAATGGAAACATTTAAATGAATTGGAGTGAATTTAAACGAGAAAATGATTATTTGTTTATATAAAAAACACAGAATGTAATAAAAAATTGACAAATATCTGTGAATCTTAAATTTCCAGATGAAGAAAAATTATTGACACATTGGAGCAGCATTGAGACCTAACCTCAACCACCGCACATTACGAAGTGGAGTAGTACCTCAAATATAAATGAAAAACTATAATCTAAATGCAACATACAGATTAATGAATCTTTTTTAATCATGACTTACCTGATCCTCAGGGGGTAAATCCATAAAAACTGCGGGCACTTGCATCGTGACTGTTCTTTCCACGTTTCGACACAAGTAAAATCCGGGCCAGAAGGGTTCGGCCTCGCAACGGTATGAAGATGGCGCGGAAGAAGCACGAGAAAAGCCTGGCAACCTCGCGAGACCAATAATCCGCGCCAAAGAAACTTGAGAATGACTTTAAAAATTATTCTAACAAAATTGAAACGCTCCGAACGCAATTCTAATATTTTCTCCAGACTTTTAGGAGAAAAAAGAATTATTTGCATTTTTTAATAAGTCATTTTCGCACAATTTACGGAGCAATTTAACTTTATAAAGATGGTAGAAATTATGAGTCATTTGGAGCGAATTTCACGAAGAATGTCATCAGTAACCACACTCTAGCCTATCTCAACGTCACCTGTTCCATAAAGAGCCTGGAAAGTGAGTGGAAAACACCGGAAAAACTGTCGCATGCGGTAAGTCCAAAAATCCCATAAATTCCATTGCGACAAACCAAATAGAAGTTTCTTCTAATCAACGTACCAATGAAAAAGACTAAAAATAAAAATTGTAAACATAAAATTGCATTTTTCCCCGAATTGTTTGAACAGCAGGCTTGATCTCATCTTCACTTCAATTAGGTGACACGTGATATGTAATTGCAGTAATTAGAAGAATCAAATAAATCCATAAAAATGTCCAAACGCTCTCAACCAACTTGGAGTACACCTGTGCGGAGAGGCGGAGCTAACTTGAAGCTGTACAACAGTTTGACACGTCAGAAAGAGGATTTTGTACCTCAACATGGGAATAGAGTATTCTGGTACAGCTGTGGACCAACTGTTTATGATGCATCTCATATGGGACATGCTAGGTAATTTAAATATATTCAAACTCATTATTTCCTTTTAATTTAAAGCAGTTCATTGACTTTTTCATTGGGAAAATATCCGCGTAACATTCTGTAAACAATTGCGTCATCCTCGCTTGCTCACAGATGTCAATGAGTTCTATAATGATTTCGTTACTTAAATTTAAATGTTCTAATAAATTAATTCGTTTCTTCAAGGTCCTACATATCCTTCGATATATTACGAAGAGTATTATCAGACTACTTTGGCTACGACGTTCTCTACGTTATGAACATCACCGATATCGACGACAAAATTATAAAGCGTGCAAGACAAAATCATCTTTATGAAAAATACTTGGATGAAGATAACCCACTCGACACAGTATTGGAGGATGCTAAAAATGTTATGTCAGCATTCGAAGTAACCGTCAGGAGTACGACTGACGCTGATAAGAAAATTATGTTGGAGAAAATGTTGGGAAAGGTCAAATTGGCAGTTGAAAATCTTGAAAAAGCTGTTAAGAGCGGAGATGAGTTGAAGATCAAAGAATATCAGAAGGTAATTAACGTAGAAACAAAGAATTATAGATTTCTGAATTTGTACAAATGAAATTATTTCTAATTTCAGACGTTGCTGAGTGAAGCAAGAGATCCTCTTTCAGACTGGTTGGACAAAAAATTCGGTGCTTCAGTTACGGAGAATGCAATTTTCAACAAATTGTCGCAACATTGGGAATCTGAGTATCACAGAGATATGGACGCTCTGAACGTAAGGAGTTCACTATGACGTTTAACTTTTCCTATCTTATCATTCAAACGATTTAATTGGATTTCATGAATTTTCAGGTTTTAAGACCAAATGTGTTGACGAGGGTCAGTGAGTATGTACCAGAGATTATAACGTATATTCAAAAGATTATCGATCGTGGCTTGGCGTACGAAAGCAATGGCTCAGTATATTTCGATGTTGGAGGTTTTGATAGAAAGGAGAATCATCACTATGCTAAACTGGTACCAGAAGCGTATGGAGACGCCTCGAGTCTTCAAGAGGGTGAAGGTGAAGAACCTCTAGATTTCGTAAAATAATTGCTTCTGCAGTAAACTGTTCCAATACATTAATTCCTCTGCTCTTCCAGGTGATTTGTGCATCTCAGAGGAGAGATTATCGGAAAAACGATCGGCAACAGACTTCGCCCTCTGGAAATCTTCGAAAGCAGGTGAACCTTGGTGGGAAAGTCCCTGGGGCAAGGGCAGACCTGGTTGGCACATTGAATGTTCAGTGATGGCATCAGCAATCTGCGGAGAGAGCCTAGACATTCATACAGGTGGTGTTGATCTCAAATTTCCTCATCACGATAATGAACTTGCTCAAGCAGAAGCCTACTTCGATAACTCCCACTGGGTCAGATACTTCCTGCACTCCGGGCACTTGACGATCTCAGGATGCAAGATGTCCAAGTCATTGAAGAACTTCATCACGATTCAAGAAGCACTGAGGAAGCACACAGCGAGACAATTGAGGCTCGCGTTTTTACTGCATTCTTGGAAAGACACGCTTGATTACAGTGACAATACAATGGACATGGCAGTGCAGTATGAGAAATTTCTGAACGAATTTTTCCTCAATGTCAAGTGCAGAATAAGATCTTTGGGATCGGGTACAACGCTGAAGACGTTCAATAAGTGGAACGAGGCTGAGCTTGAACTCAACAAGAAATTCTGCGCGGCGAAAGACGCAGTTCACGTCGCTCTTTGTGATAATATCGACACGCGGACAGCTCTTGATGTGATTAGAGACCTCGTTGGGCAATGCAACGTTTATACAAAAGGTACGAACGATCCCAATACTCTCCTGCTCCGTGATATTGCCGTCTACATCACCAAGATCTTCACCACTTTTGGTGCAATCTCTTCCTCGAACGATAGTATTGGATTTCCCATTGAGAGTGAATCTACGAACATCAATACCGAACAAACTGTCCTACCGTACTTGGAAATTCTCGGTGATTTCCGTGAGAAAATACGTAGCCAGGCTAAATTAATCAAGGCCAATGATATTCTTCAAGAATGTGATAGACTGCGTGATGAAGTATTACCGAACGTTGGTGTACGTTTGGAAGACGATGAGAGTGGTACCTGCAGGATAAAGCTAGTCAATCGGGAAGACTTATTGAAGGAACGTTTGGCTAAGAAGAAATTGGAGGAAGAAAAAGCTGCTGAGAAAGAACGGAAGAAGGCGGAGGCGGCTGCAGCAAGTGCTGCAAAAGAGGCACAGAAAAAAATACCACCAACTGAAATGTTCAAATTGGAAAAGGATAAGTACTCGAAGTTTGATGATAACGGCTTACCAACACACGATACAGAGGGGAAGGAAATCAGCAAGGGACAGTTGAAAAAATTGCAGAAATTACAGCAAGCGCAAGAAAAAAAATACAATGAGTACTTAGCGAGTGTTCAAAATGGTGCTTAATTCAACATTAATTTTCAGCAATTGAAAATTATAAAGAAATTTTGTGCATAACTTGATGTGGTTTCAGTTGGACTGAGTGAATCATTTCTTTTTTGACGATTGAGATTATAATCGTTTCGCTTCATTTATCATAACTGCATAAGCCAAATGCAGTGTTTGATGTAACATTGAACATTCAGACATTTTTCACATACAAATTTTCATTGTATATCTAAAAATTCATCGGAAAGAAATTTTTTATGCAAATCAAGAGTTCTTTCTTTTTCTTTCACCATGAAAATTCCCTCCATTCATCAGAAAATTATTATTCTCCTGAATTTCAGATTAATGAAGCTCTTTTTTCGGAAAACATTTCGTTGAAGAATCGATTTTTTTTGTGACAAAAACGCGGCAGTTTCGATTTCATTCAGTGGCTGACTATGGATCGACTACGTCGCTACGTCTATTATCAGAGTATAATACCCCTTTCACTGTGGCGTTGACGATGACGGGCTTTATAAATGTGAGAATGATATAACTCGCGGCTTTTCAACGAAGAAGGGACTATAACGCAACTGTGATACTCATCCTGTGCTATTCATTTTGTATCCACTGTCTGCGAGAGTGACGTGTCAACTACGCCGGTTTCATATCACTGGTTTACTGATAATATTCGTGTGTGAGGAGTTTACAACGGGATTTAGCTTCACTAGTATTATGAAAAACCTTATTCAATTAATACGAAATAGATTAGATTAGTTTTTAACTTTTACGTAATGAAAACCTTAAAAATCGATAAAAATAAGAAAAGGGAATAAATTTTCACTGTTGAAAATCTCAAAATGTACAGTATAGTCAGTACGAAACTATTGATGGCACTTGGATTGACTTACACGAATGGAAATGTAAAAAACATGCGACGAAATTCATTTTTTTCAGGAAAATAATCAGTTGCCCCCTTTTGTTATTTGAATGAAAAAAATGGCTCTTTGATTCCGTGATGAAAATATTATTGAATGAATATGTAAACAACTATATCTTTCTAATGGACAGACGAATCTCTTTAATCCTGAATGTGCCTTTCTGGAATTTCCAATGAAAAATCACCATAATTTTTTTCTAAACTATTGAAAATATACTGCTTCCCGAAGGTTTATTAACTGATATTTCTTCGCGGAACTTTCACACAATGTAGATTCTCTCGACTACTTCTTCGATCCTCTTCGCGCGTCTATTGAACGTAAAAGGACAATAGAAAATCTTCCGTTCTCATTTGCAATCATCCGCAACACGCTGCACTCGAAACTGAAGATATTAGTTAAAAGAAACTAAGATTAACTTTTTTTCATAAAGCTTTCGATTACGGAAAGAATGCATTGAATAACCTCAATGAAATATGATATCATAAAATTGAAGCATTCGGGTATTTGTTTTTTCCTAATAATCGAGTTCTCGAGTTTTTACCCCAGAAAGGAAGTACGTGGAAAAAAAATACCGATTTAGTTGGAAGTTTTTTTTATACCCGCTCGTCACTCCCCCCGGGGCTGTCCCTACACTTAGATGGACCATACCGCTGAACAATGAGGCATCTATCTGTTCTCGATACACTCTTATTGTTCGGTTGTCTGCAAATATGTGGAAATAAAAACGAGGATTGAATGAAAGAGACAACAACTCGCTGGACCGAGTAAATGTCAGTCGATATATTGGGGCTCTGAGGGTATTTTTTTACTGCGGTTTTTTTTATTCTTTTTTCACAATAGATAATGGAATAGTGAAGCGACGCGTGTCTATGTTTTTCGTAATATCACGGAGAGTTAACATTTTTTCATTCTCCGAAATAATAAAGGAAGAATGAAGAAAATTAGATTACGAAGTTGGAATTGCCAGTTTATTCTCAATTGTTATTCCCAATCACAAATGGATATCCTCTCAAGAATTAAGCGTAAAAAAAGCCGAAAGGATAATTGAACGAGCCGTAAAATATCGCCTCAAGTGGATATCCGTCGAGGTTTGGTCCCTCAATTTAGAATTCAATTAAAAACGTCTTACGGCTGTTGCGCCATTGGAATTTCGATATTCCCTTTTAGTTTGGCTCTTGTTTGGTAGACGAAGACAAAGTGGGTGGAAAGAAAAGTAGAGGAGCTATGGAATAAGAAGGGAGAAGACTTGAAGGAGGAAAAGAATCGTGTAATGTATTCTTTCCAATGGGGCTTGGAGGAGTCTCCACGAGTAATGCCTCTTCTTCACTCTTATTTTCATTTTCCAACCCCTCTTAACTCTGACCTTACGATCGATTTACATACTTAAACAACGGCTTTAATAATTCAATCCATTTTCCATCTGTCATGTGTAGTTTCTAAATTCATCTTGAAAATTTTTAAAATTTAACTTGTTGGAAAATTATTCAATGAATTTTAAGTGATCGAGAGAATTCAAGATTTTCAGCGATTCTCGAAGAATTTGAAACGTTTATGTGACAGAGTATAAATTATTCGGTTATTTGATAATCATTAATGTGACAGATATGGAACGGCACATTTAATACAGTTCTGAGGAAATATTCATTGACTGCCTTCACAATTTCTCGAAATTTCTACTTAAAATGTTTCTCTCGGTACTTCAAATCTAAAGAAAATTACGAAAATTCGGAGTTAATTCCTATAATCATTAAAGAAATCTATTGTGAAATTTAAAAATCATTTTCTAATACGTTCGAAAGTTATAGATTTTTGGAATTCATCTAGACAACACGGAATTTTATGAGCTTGTTGGAAAAAATTGTAAAATAAATTAAACATTTATGAAGAGAGTGCGATTATTTTTTTAATATGCAGTTGAGTGCAAAGCGAAACCACGATAAAAATTTCAAGCGACTTGACAGTCACAAGTTTATTTTTTAAAGAAACAATAGTTGGAATCATTTATAATAATGAAATTTCAATTATAATATTCCAATGGAATTTCCGTTATTATGCAATTTTTCCTCAATTTTTTAGAAATTCTAAAATAAAATAGGGGAAGACGGGGTAAAATGGAAATTGTAATCAAACAGTTGAAGATATCTCCGATATTTCTTTGATATTTCTCTCAATTTCTTGCAATTCTCATAAGTTATATATTATATAACATTAAAACTAGGGTGTGTCTCTTTTACCCCTTGTGTCCATTTTACCTCACCTTCCCCTAAAGATCATTTATTTTGTAATTATAAAGATTCATCCTGTAAATTTCTTAATAATTCGGCGAGTAATTAGAATTCACATGATAATTCAAAATAATATGGAATGAAGAATACCAAAAATTGTAATTATCCGCAGACAATCGTTAATCATTTCCCTCTCTACAATTCTAAAATCGATCTGCCAAAAATTTTCCAGAGCATAGAATCGTATTCTGAAAAGCTCAAGCATCAAATTAATTCCAATAATTTTGTAAAATCACAAAAACCTCCAAAAACTGAACCACAAGTTCATTGACCCATCTAAAAGTCGTTTGGATCTCAAATTTCGCTGTTAAAAAAAAACCCAAAAAATTTGAAGTCCTAAATTATCACGCGGCATTGATCTATTCAAATTCAACGGTTTCACCCTCTTGTTCTCCTCAATTCCATTTCGTTTCTCTTCCTGTTTCTTGACGTTTCTCTTGACGTGCACTTTCACTAACTCTCGCCTGATCGCATTTCGTTTCAACGTGTACACGAGTATTTAAAAAAAAAGGAACGAACGAAACGAACATGTAACAAAAAATATCAAATGATGATGAAAAAAAAGTGCAGCAAGAGCTCGTTAAATTACAACAGTTATGCCCCCGGGAGCTTCCGGGGGGTGGGACCTGGTACGCGCGAGGGTGACTCCAACTTTATATGCATGTGAAACATTCAAACGTCAATCACGGATCACCGATACACTCGACACAATTTTTCCCTCGGTGTTAAGGGGATTTTTTTATTCCAACTTTTCACCTCAAAAGTTGTCGAAGATATTGAAAAAAAGCGCCTTTCCAAGTCTGTTTGCGTTTTTTTATCGTCACTCGACTCTTGACTTCATACATCTCGAGAGTGGATTTTTTGCACCAACCGTCACGCATTGTTAACGTCAATTTTTTTTTACGCAGTTACATTTTTATTCACTTTTATAAGTTTTTTTCATGATTTTTTTCTTATTCACGTAATTGTTAACAAGAGAAAAGTGGAGGTGAGTCGATCAGGCGAGCTCATATGGTGGAATATAGACATTTCAAAATGTCAACGTGAATTTTTTAGTGAAAAAGAGAAAAGATTTATTTAATTCAATAATTTTCGTCTCAGATGAAAATATCGGCGTTCTGCATAAAGAATACCGATTTTCTTCAAGTATTAACGATAAACTTTAGGGGAATTTATCGAATTCCTTTATCGTAAAGCGCACAAATAGCGTTAATTCAAATGAATTAATCAGTTGGAATGTAAATAATGAATTAAGTAAGTCTAGAGGTTAATCCAAAATTATTGGAATTAAGAGGAATAGAAAGGAAATGAGGTTCACAGTACCTTTCAACGGGAATTGATAATTCCAACGAAATAGTCGCCACCTCTGAAACAAAATGAAACATAATTAATTCATTCGTCCAATAAAATGCATTAGCACTGCTTCCAATAATGAATCTTGAAGTGATGAAAAAATTCAGCGAATGATTTAATTTAAAAAATTATTTTCCTCCAATTTTTTTTTTATGGAGTTGAGATATTTTCAACCAACAATACGATGTAATCGAGCAAGTATAGTAACATCGAGTGGGCACTTTGTGGCGCGCAGAAGCGAAGTTTATACGTGTACGCATCGTCGCACGCCCGAGGGGTTTTACTGAGAGAGAAAGCAGGAAAGGGGAATAGAGCTCTCACTTTTATAACTCCATTGACGATTTACTGCCCTCCGCGGGTTACCCACCTCTCGCTCACTCTGGGCTTCACGACTACCGGCGAAAAAAAGCCACACTCATTCCATTGTGTTTGATTTATCTGCACTGTTTCAACTTGTACTCAAACGCAAAAATAAAGGTCTCAAGCCGCAAAGAACTTTTGAAAATGATCAATAAAAATAAAGATCCTGTTTTTTTTCTTTTCTCGAATAAAATCCAATTTCCTTTGTCGATTAGTTCAATTTCATTGTCCTCTCAATTGTTTCGTACTGTTTGCGCTATTTTGAGAGCACATTGAAAATGTTCGTTCTATTTCATTCTTGAGGAAATATCCTTTTTTTTATGATTTATTACGATTTTTTGTCTCAATTATTCTCCTCATTATTAGACAAGAGGCCAAAAAAATTATTGAAGAATAAACTTTTTTTTATGAATAAAAAAACAGTATTTCATCCATAATGAAATTACTCCCACGTTATTTTTTTCAATTTTTTTTCCATCCCTATCATCGTGTATGTTTTTTTAATCACACAAAAGCACACTGCCAAATTTTTTTTATCATCATTTCTCATAATTTTTTTCATCCAACGTATGTGGCTGCTTATGGCGTGTAATCTGGCTCTTTATGCTAATCGTCAACCCTTCCACAGCTGTCGCTCTAAAAACTATTGTCGCGTGCCGTTAATTTTTTTCACAACCCCTTGCATCACTCTGATATGCAGCCGAACAAAAAAACACAAGAGTGATAGAAAAAAAAAAAGTGATAAACAAAAACGAGAGACTGAGAGCGAGAAGCAGAAGGAAAAAACAACATATATCTTCTTACCTTCATTCATTATTTTTTTGAGCCTTTCATTTGCCACGTTCTTCGTTTCACGGTCTTGTTTTTGGGCTGAGACAAAACACACGCGTCGCGGTAGTAAACCGAGAATACGTAGAGTTGAAAGGGGTTAGTAGGGTTGAACGTGAAAGCTTATCCTGTTTTTTGCCATTGTTTTTTCTCCTATTTTTTTCTGTGCACACACGCCTGATGACAGTAAAAAACGGACTGGGACTCCCTCCAATCCCCACCTCTTTTCCTAACACCCACAAATTCATTACTAACGAGAGCCGTGAATTTTATTTCTTCACTCTCAGTCAATAATTATGGTACTCAATTACAGAGAAGGTGAACACACGGAGAGAAAAACGAATTTTTGTCAAGAAAATTTTTTCTTCTAAATTTTTGATGAAAAAATTTCTGGAATTGAAAATTTTCGCACGTTCTGATTATTTAAATAATATTTTGAAATTATTATCGAAATTATAATGATTCTTATATCGATTCTTTTATTAATATAAAACGAGAAATAGTCAATATGATTTTTGGAGGGAAAAGGTGAGAACAAAGGCTGATGCGATCTTCATTTGTTTATTGTCGATTATCGCGTCGACTTACCGCGCGAAAAATCGTGCATTGTACGTGACTATTAGAATTTTTGCATCATTTCTTTATTTATGTTATTTGCTTGATGGTTCTTCTGTGATTTCAATGGTTTTATTAAAATTTTATTTATATTTTTTCACGATGAATTATGCGTGCGTCAACTTGTTCAGACAAGAGAGACTGGGCGGTTTGGCAAGGGTTGTGTGCGGTGTTGCAATGTTTGGAATAACTTCAAGAAGCCCGGTAGATTCTCGGAAAATATCGATCGCGCAGTCGACCCACCCAGCGAGAATTACGTTGCGTATGTTCTCGTTGCAGTTTTATTTTTTCTTTATCTCATCACTTTCATTTATATTTGTTTAATTGTGAATACATAACTGTTGGATGATTTTCTTAAAAATGAAATTAAATGGCACAGTACAACAGAAAGTTTCGGTAATATTATGATAAACGCCGCATTTAGACACGAGAATAGAGAGGCGAAGGGGTCTGTTAACGTGCGATGTAATTGGTTTAATAATTTGAGATGGTCAGTCGAGTTTCAACTATTCATACGTCCGTGTGATTTTTGTTGAGAGTGTGCCATTAGTACTGCATGAGGCACTCCAGACTATTCTTTAATTCCGTAAGTTATGAATGAATAAATGGCGAACATTTTTGTGAACAATTTTATTCATATTGCACTGAAGTGCACATGAAGAGAGAGAGACGAAATGGGATGTTTGCGGGTTGTTTCAATTAGCTTAGTAACTAGCGAGACGGACAGTGAAGTTTCAACAATTCATACACCATTGTAAATTATTCTGGAGTCAGAGAGGATAACTGCATGAGACTCTCAAGCGAGTTCTATTACTGAAATATCGTTGGATTCCTTTTGTTATTAAAAAACGATCACCTCCATGGGATTCAAAGACATTTTTTTAATTTTCATAACTATATTCGTGCATAACGAGCATCGTTGTGCTCACTCAGGAAGAAAGAAGGGCGGGAAAGAGGGGACGTGTTGTGTTTACGTGTATTATTATCGGCGCGATAATTTTTGGGGGTCAGTAGAATTTAAAGTGCTCGTACTTCACTATGAAATTTTTCGGGACTTCAGGTTGTTGAGAAAATCGTGGAGTTTGAGGAGGTATATATCTCAGGTTTTTATTGTCGTAGCACTAAAAATTGGAAATTAACTTAAAATTTAATGCATTTTCCATCAAGTTGTCAAAAATTCATTAAAAACCATCTAAATTAATGAGTAATTAGTTCATCTTCAAGCTTTTTTTCTATTTTTTTTTTACTTAAGTGGAAGAAGTTACGTCACAAATTTTCGACTGAAACAGTAAATTTTTTACAAAAAATTCTCAAAAATTGTTTTGGCCCGTTTCTCATCCAGAGTTTCCTCAATTTTTAAACAGAATCGTCATAAGAATCCGATCTCAAATATTCTCTTTGCTTTCAAGCGATATCACTCAGAATATTCGAATTCCAAGTAAAATCCAAAATGTCCATACTATTTCACCATTCCTCATCAAGTACATTGTTAATACAGTTCGGACATTGAATTTTCTTCAATTTCTCTCCCCAGTAATTCACAATATTGTCTTAACATTCCAGGCATCGGAATGCAAGTGAAGGGCCTTGATGAGTCGAGAGCTGTGCCACTGACAGTTTCCTTTAACAAGAGAAAAGGGGAAAAGCAACAAAAGTGAGTTTTGAGTGTTGAATTGTCTCCGAAGAATGTAAAACGACGTTGTGGAATGTATGGGGGATGAAAGTCAGTTTGGATCGATTTTCTGCATGAAACTTGAGGTACTTTTATATATTCACGAGGGAGTGTGGCTACTCCCTCGCATCGAAAGGGTTGTCCTTAAATTATAACCCTTTGGGGACATGCGCGGGGGTGTTCTGCAAACGCAAATAATTGCCTTGGTGTTGGCAAAATGGACGACAGTGTCTTATTCCAATGGCGAAGTTGCGGTTTATTTCCAGCAAAAAAAAAGGGAATTAAATCGTCATTTATTTCCTCCGGATTGCAAGAAAAATAATTTTATTCAAATAATTCACTTGAAATTGGCTCTGTGAATATTGAAAAAATTCTCGAGACTGCAAAAGAGAGTAAAAAAATTAGCAACCATCAATTTTCTCGTCTCAGAAGACATAAAATAATTTTTTTTCCTTCCTCATCATTTGCATACATCCAAGAATTCTCTCATCCTTTCTACCCATTAGTTTTCCCCAATGCTCATAGTCACAGTACCCCAAAGAAATATTTAAAAAATGCAAAATGTTCATAAAGAAAAGAAGAAACACAATTTTTCCTACACCAAAGTATTTTCAACATCGAAGACGAAGTATTTCAGTGTAGTTAGCGGGGCGTGTCTCCAGTTTCTTTGAATTAAACATCGTGCCCGCTTCAATCAGCCCCAGGAGCCGACGAAGGAGACTTTTCTTTTCCCCCTTCGCCGTATCACCTCCCTCCCCTTCCCGTGCACCCACTGAACTTCTTTTTACGTTCCTCCTTATTTTTCACCCACACCAACTCCATAGAGTTTTCATTCTCCAAGGATGCCACCCTCGTTTCGCCAAAGACGGGGGTACGAGTTTTCCGAGAGCCTTCAAGAGGTTGGGGAGGGTGGTTCAATTCACCCCATCCTGGCCACCCACCCCTTTTTTTTTAGCCACCCTCGAATGGGCGACGTCCCAAGATCTATTTCTTTATAAATTTGTAATCAGACGCCGTGGCGTACTTTTCCCAACGCTCATACCCTCCTTTTTCTCTCACATTCTCCTATCTCGTCTCTCTCAGTTCTTCTTCCTCTCACTTCCATTTCGAGGAGCTCAATCGAGAAAAAAAACATCGTTTTCTTTTTTGAATTTTCCTTCTTTTTGTTTGTTAAATTTCTTTGCACTCCACCGGCAAGAAAAAAGGTTAAGTGTCCAACAAATTCTTCAAGAACTTTGAAATGTACAGTTTTTTTCTTTCAGTCTCTTTCGAAAAAAATATAAAAACTCATTCTTTACTCCTCATTTATTCACTTAGAGTGCTCTCATAGTTTTATATTGGTGAATACATTATTTTCATGTTTCTATATGAAGAAGTTTCATAGTAAAAAAGTTCCAACTTCATTTCACATTTTACTCTTAGTTTTCTCATCTCTATCTCATCTCCGCTCTACCAAAGTAATGCAGAACATTTTGGACATCGAGAATTTTTTTTCTCCCTTCAAACCACCAACTGAATCACTTTGGCATCCTCAGGCAGAATAAAGTCGATCTTATTTTTTACGGTGTTTATACCAGTGTCCCAGGTGTTGTTTTTTTCCCTTTATGTTTACATTCTAGGCCTGTGGCACTTTGCTTTTACCGAAATTTATTTCGTGATATGAGTGGCGAATCCATAAGGAGTTCCGAAGTTTTTCAAGTGCGCGGAGTAAAGGGAACGAGTGCTTTCAGGAAATTAAGAATTTGTCGTGAAGATTCTTCTTTTTATTATTCTTTTTGAAGAGAGGGTGGATATATACAACACGTGTCAACCTGCGGGTTCTATTCTGTATGATCGTTTGGAGTGGCCAAGCAAATTAGTCACGCCGGATGATTTTGTGCGGAGCATTTTACTGTGAAAGAGAGGGACTCAGCCTCCTTCAAATCGATCTCCAAGGCGATCGAGTTTGCGGGGGGTTGATTTCTCTACTCTTTTATTCCCTTTTTTTCCTTGAGTTTTTTGTGGGACCCTCTGTGTGAAGAAAACGACGTTAAAGGGTGTCGTGTACAGAAAAATCGGATTAACGCCTTTCGGTTTTGTACTTCCATCAATTTTCAAAGCCCTCGGGGCTTATTTTTTTCTTCTAGATAAAAACTTGTACGATATTTTAAATAATTGCGCAGTTGAGTGGAATGAGAAAATTGCTGGAAATTCTTGGATAAAATATTCACGTTGAATTGGACAACTTGAATCTGTCGACTATCATTGATTCGTGTGAAATTTTATTTTAACTACAATTTTTTATTTCTCTGAAATTTCAATGATTTTTTTCTGACTTTTGAATAAATGATACTGTGTATTTTTATCGTATCTCGAGGAGTAAGATAGCAGCAGATGTCAATTGTACCGTTATCGATTGAAAATTTTCTCGTTCTCAATTTTACAATCAGAATTACTGCTTCCGCTGATTATTTCCATGATTTTTTCCAAATTGGTTAATAGAGAGGAATACGAGATGAGTGCATTACCTAGTTTCTCATAATTCCCATGAATATCTCATAGAATCGCGAGGAAGAGGAGAATTCAAACTATGTCAAGTAAAATCTAATGAAATTTTCAATATCCGAAAGTCGTTACAAATTTATCCCGTGACCCAGATAAATTGTCTGCTTCAAATTAATGAATAATTTCTATCTCACTATCTCCACACCGCAGATCATTTGATATTCAAGGCATTCATCCGTTTATTGTCAACAAAATTGAACATAAATAGAAAAGCATAAAAATGGATTCACCAGAAAAATTCTCCAACCAATTTTCTCTCTACTACCTATCATGATGAACAGAAAAAAATATTCACGTGCGATTTCTTATTTCCGGCTCTCTAGTCGTTTCAAGTCTTTCCTTTTCACCCTTCTCGTCCACCCTAAAAAGAAAAAAAAGATTTGATCATGTGAGGGAGGGTAAAAAAAAGCGGCCACAGAGATAGACATATAACTGTGAAGTTACCCAGTGCAAGTGAGATAAAAAAAAGGCCGTGAGGGAGATGAAAGTAACCCCTGGGCAAAGCTACCCCCCTGAGCCATGGAAAAAAAACTTTTACCCCACTCGCGTAACGATTTTTTTTCAGCGCTTCTGCAAACCTCTCTCCTCCCTCCCCTCGTCCCCACTTGTCCCGTTATATTTCTTCAACCCCATCTCTTAACGCACACTAATTACGTTTTTAAGCGAAATTACTTGCGCGACCAGCCGGGGCCTCGCTCGGTGCCCAGCTTGGTGAAGGCAGATGAAATACCGGGGGTGCAATCTTATTTTATTCCTCTCCTTCTCCTGCTTCTCCTCTTTTTTTTTTCTATGGGATCGTCCAGGGCTTCTTACCCTCAAGAACACTCACCCCTCGTTACTTTCTTCTTTTTTTCTTTTAATGCTTCGTTTTCGTTTCTCGTAAGGGCATCCTACTTCTCTGGGTTAGGCCTCTGATTACAAAAAAAAATGTTAAATGGCATTGTCGGCCTCGTTATTCATTCCCAACTTTATTCTCATAAACCGGAATGCTTCTCTTAGTGAGCAATTGGCCTGGGGGTAAGATTTTCCTGTGTCTAGCTTGCTCAGCAGACAAGTTTTTAAATTTATTATCGCGTAGAATTTTTTGCACTCTCTGATGGCCGAATTCTGTAGTTTTCATCATTCAGAAAAAATTCATTATAGTTTCATCGTAATTTTGGATAGAACTCAGAACAATTCCTGTGACCTTGGAAGATATTCAACCAAAAAAATTCAATAAGGGCGATTCATATTCCGAGGGCTAGAAAAATAATATTTCTCTGAAATGAGAATTTTTTAAACAATAAGTTTGAACTGAGCCGACGTCAGGAGAATAATAAAACGACCACCCTCCTTTGCCTATGAACATTAGAACCATACTATCGCTGAAAAATTCTTCCTCCGTCCCTTCAACCCTTCCCAATTCGTTGGCAGTTTCTCTACGAAGAGTTGCGCGCATCTCATGAATAAATTCAAACCCTTGGCCCTCTCTGTGGGTCGATCATGAAAAAAAGGCCCACGTATACGTCCACACACATGTACACATATCCATACATCAGAGTAGAGAATGAGAAAAAAAAGGGGGATGAAAAAATATAAAATAGGAAGGGGTGCAGCCGGACCGTAGCACTGCAAATCCCTGTAGATAAAAAGTGTGCGCTACCCTAAAAGAACTGAGGGCTACCCCACACGTATACGCTGGATAGGACACTGTGACTCACCCACGATCACCCAGCCCATTTTTTTTAGTCAAACTCTTTTTTTTATTTTCGTACCCACTCTCTTGGGGTGCTGAATCCTTTCCTTGTGGCTTATCAAGGGATGAAAAAAAGGGTTCAACGAACACCCTTCAATGTAGTTCGAGTTCGATTTGGCCCACCTATGCTCATTCTAAGAGCGAAGAAAAAATTATTCCCTTGGTTATTCCACTTGTTTCCCCAAGGTTTAGAGAAAGAGAGAAATGGAAAAGCTCTTTTGAACAGAACATTGACTTTTGCCTTTATTCATCAAGTTGGAAAATGGCGATTTTTGAAAGCTCGCTCGAAAAGGGTGAAGAAAGGGAATGTACATTCAATCACATAATGTTATATGTCCCTCACGTTGAAGCTGACAATGGAGGTAAAAATTCTACCCCTCGGAAATGTCACAACAGAGAAGAGGACACATCCGATGGGGCGAGTTTTTACAATACGGACGAGTGGACACTCTTCAAGACATTTACATGTTATACATTTTCCTGACAGCTTTAATTTATTTTCATCGATTTTATTCTTATATTTTTGTATATTTTCTTTCATACATTCCCGTAAAAAATAGGGGGAGGACTCGTGTTGTTGGGCTCGAAGTGATGTTTCTGCGGATGGTGGAAAAAAGTAAAAGTGAGGATGAATGAAAAAAAATGAGGTCAGGCCATATAAAAAGTGAAATGAGAAAGAGAAAATAAGAACTGGGAACCACCACTCGAGTTTATTTCAAGTACATCAAGAGAAGACCCCTTGTGACTCTTTTTTCTTTCTCCTCTTTTATTTTTTCCATCGACTTTGATAGAATTCACTAATGAAAGGCCGTAACGGCCACTTCTAACTTTATAATTCGCCGAATCGTCCTCTCACTTTCATCCCTATTTCCTTTATTTTCCTTTTTAACATATCGTAGTTTGTAAATAAAACGAAACTTTTAAATGTGAATTTTAGTTCTTTACATTTTTTATCTCTTCTTGGGGGAAAGGGTCATGGCAAATACGATATATGGACCGAAGGGGAAGGAGGGAAGTGAATTTTTTTACCCTCGGTGGGCGGTTGATTAATGTATGACGTATGCAAGAAACTTTCTTCAAAGCCAACATATCAGTTTATCTTTGGAGGTAGCGAGGAAATTTATTTTGATCGAAGGTTTTTCCAATTTTTCTTCGACAGAGAGTGCTCTAAGAATTCATGCAAAGCGACGTTAGTAAATAAAAAATACCTATTTACTTTAAATTTCACGGGTAAAATTAATTCAAACAGAGAATGAATGAAATTATTGATAAGCCAAACATCAGAATCTCATTGGGAAAAAAATCATCTTAATCAAATTATGCAAGTTGACAAAATGCCCCCATTTGAATAAAAAAAATGGAATTGGCTTTCCGATAACCCAAACATTTACATTTTTAGCGTACAATTTTAAGAGTCCGCCTGCTCTCAGTTATTGTTTATCTGGCAAATTAATTTGCCTTACTTCCCAGCTCCTTTTACCCCCACTCTCTCAATTTCTCGCTCCCCCCTCATTCAAGTTGCGCGCGTTTCGTCGCATTTAACTGTGACGTAACACATACACTTGAACATCCAAGACGCTTAAAAGAAAAGGGAAAGTTTTGTATCCTTAGAGTCGGTGAAATAAAAGGGGAAAGAAAGTGAAGGGTGGTTACTACAACGACGCAAAAACCTCGGCCCTTTTTCCTATTTTCTTTTTTCCACCCTCTTCAACTCTTCGATTCTGAGCGCACGCTTATTTCCACTCCCTCTCTTTACTCTCTGGACCCTTTTTTCTCTTCTCTCTATCTCTCTTTCTCTCTTCGAGGAAGAAAAGTATCTTGCGTAATTAAGCAAGGCGCGGCCGTAATGTACCCGATTCCTTGTCGGCCATATTGGCCCGCCTGCGTCTCCCGTACTTCGACACAAGGGGGAGCTTCCAACAAATCAGTGAGGTTAGGGTTAACTTTAATTTTTTTTGCCCCTTAAAGCTTCTGTCTTGAATTTTCTAGGGGTAATGAAACATCCCCGGAGTATTGATCATGTTTATTAGATTTTTACTAGAATAACTTTGCTTAAAATTTCACGTTTGAGTAATTTTTTTTCTATTTTCACTTTTTATGATCTAAAAGTCTCTGGATGATTTTTAACGTTTACCTCTAACGTAAAATATTTTCACTATTAAATGAGAGATAATTGATTGTCTTCCATAACGAGAATATGTCAAATTTAACTACAAAACCAATTACACAATCACAAATTAATAGAATAAACGGGAATTTTCCCTCACTCAATCAAATCAATTAAATCCGTTAAATTAAGACACTGAGTGATCGTTTTGTCATCGAGAAAATCGAGTTAATAAGTCCAATGCGAATATGGATCTACCTAGAATAAATGATTTGTGAGGATAGAGTGAACTGCTGTGTTGTATAATTGCAATTATTCTATATCCAGGAATAGTTCGTCTCCGTGTCCTTATCAAATTCCGCGAATTTCTATCTCTAAGACGGAACGTCACTTTATTGACCTAATAAAATTTTATTCGCCTATCTTTCCACTATTAATTGACAGCCTGAATATTTTTTGTTACATCGAAGAAATTTATTTATCAAATTTGAATGTTCATCTTCAATTCCCGCGATATTTTAAGCGAAGCGAGATGCATTAAATGAGATGAAATTCAATATTTAATATGAAACAATTGAAATGAATTTAGAACACCTTTATTATAATTATCGTTATATATTTTTGAATATTATTCAGTAAGAATGATGTGGGCGCACCCTTTACTTGCAGCATACGTAAAACATATCAAACGTGTGAGTCTCTCTCGCGTCGTCCATTGTGGCTCGCTTCGACAATGGGGAGCTCGGGTATAATAGATATTTTATCGCTTTATGGGCTGGCTATACCCGCTTCATCATTTACATAATAGTACCCAGGACATACATACGTATATACTCCAGACTATCCTCCATCCTTTCTTGATCCATAAGCTATACCTCGTGCACGTATCCACATCGGATTCGCATTTATGATTTATGCAATGCTACATACAAAACTCAACTCAATGTCAGCCACATCCTATCACGTGTTTTACATATGAAAAAAAAATGAAAACGTTTGTTTGAATAAAAATTTATTCATCAAAATTATTTAGCGATTCCTAACAATTCAATTGGGAATATTAATTTCTACTCTGATGAACTGAGGGTGTCGTTTTTTTTTTTATTGGCATTGTAACCCACGATTAATTTTGAGAAAAATTTCAACCATCTTATTACCGTTTTTTTGAAGAATAAATTCAATAAAACGTGCTCAATGTGAGTTCTTGTATGTGATTGGATGACCGCGAGGAGTAGTAATATCGTCGTCGTAGAATCAAAAGGGCGTAAGTGCCATTTTTTTTTGCTGAATAATAAAAAGGCGTAAGTTAGTATTCTCATGAAAAGATGAATGTAGATTCAATTTTTGTGGATTTTTAGAAAATGGCACTTACGCCCTTTTGACCCTGGGGCGACGATATTTTTTCGGGTACTTCATAAATCAGAAAATTAGTAAAGCCCAGCATCTTTCAGGACCACTTTTTGAACGAAACGGTTTGAATTTTTTTGAATCAGTGGCTTAAGTTTAATTGGATTTTTTAGAATAAAAATTATCTACTTATACGAGAGTGTTAGTCATTCAATTTAATTGCGAAATATCAGAATATGATATTAATATTCGTTCCAATCAATTTTTCATTCATACGATTCAATTCTTTTCTAATATTTTCTATTTTCGATTTTTTGAAAATTTCTTCATTTCGAGAATAACCAATTTTATTCAAAAATGTTTGGTGAGCTCATTATTTTTTGTTCTTTAATCAGATGGTGCTCTTCCAAATAGTGGGAGATTCGGATTTAAAATTGAATTATCGGTAATGTAGAAATGTAGACGCTGTTTCATGAATTATCCACTAAGTAATTGAATAGTAACTAGTTAAGATCATCAATAAATTTCGATAAAAAATGGAAGGGAAGTGTTTTTATAAATTTTACATTTTTGTAAAAAAACCCAACTACTTTTTAAATGTTCTTAGCCGTTCGTAGGAGATTTAACTGAAAAAAAATTCGAACTATTTATGAAGTTTTAATTTGCACCTCATTTCCCTCATTTCTGAATTCTTATCAGAACGGATCATTTCCATAAAAAATTTTGGAACACTTCCTGGGAAAATCAATTATAAAAAGAAATGAAAACTACATTTTTTATAAAACTTCAATTTTTTTGTAGGTACCCCATATTGCCCCGGTCTCTCCTACAATCAAAATATTTGACAATTCATTTTTTCTTCAGTTTTTATAAACCACAATCAACTATTTCCATACGAATTCAGTTGAATTGCCTAAATCAGTCATTGCCATGAAAATTTAATGAGATTTAATTAAAATTTCCATACAAACGTTACGGCGCCCAACGTGACCTTCATGAGGGTGTTATTTATTTAGATTTATCTAGAGCAAAATCTAGAATTCAAAAAATCATGCAATTTTAATCTTATAATTACTAAATATATGTTAATTATATCAATCATTAAAAAAGAAATTATATAAATGTTCACGACTCTCTTCACTATTTTCTGCCGATATTAAAAAATGAAATAATTTGCAGAGCACAAAAAAAAATTCGCCAAATCCATATGACATCTTAAAAAACCTAAAAATGAATAACATTCCTATTTTTTTCTCCAATTCCAAAATTCCGGAATTGAACGAGATTAGATAATCGTGAAAATTAATGAATAAAAAATTCAAGATCCTTTCATCGGCCTCTGACCTTGAACTTGAACGATCAAACGCATTGAAACCCCCAACCGTTCCATTCAGCATGAATGGTAATCAATATCATTGATTTTTTCTCCTTTTTATACCTAACCAGGAACCTGCCCATAACCCATATGGAAAATACATGGGATTTTTTAGAGAAGAGTTATACAATAAATAACCTCGATTAAATTGAATTTTTCCTATTATTTATAACGTGGCTTATGGGATTGCCTTTATTGAGAGAATTTTTTTCAATTTCTTCAGTTCGTCTTGTTCTTTTTTTCGATTTTTTTTTCCTTTCTCTCTATTCCGAGGACAAGGGGTTATAGGAAAATTATAGTGCGATCGAGGTAATAACGGGATGCACCGGAAGCCATGGGGACTGCGTGTTTTATGGGTCTTTGATCGTTGCGTTTTTAGCGAAGGGTTGGACTACTAAATTATCCACTTTTCAGTCTATCATTACAGTTTTATTAATTTATTAGTTTAAGAACTCTTTTAAAAACTTGAAAATACAAAAATCTATCAATTTTCAATTTTTCGGTTGATTAAACATGTAATAACATATTCGTCTGAATAGTTAAAAAAAATCATTTCATCGAAAAGGAAAAAGAGTAATTTTAACAGCAAATGACCCAACGAGAAAATTTTATTCATAACATTTTCTTTGCCAGCGCAATTCGTAGGAAAAGCAACGGAATAAGGTACATAACACAAAGAATGTTGTCGACGGTTGTTTTTCATATATGACAATCCTCCCTCGGGGTTGAAAGGACTCAAAGAAAATTCCTCGAGGTCCACACGAGTTTTGTGATTCATTTTTTACTTAGTTTTTGTATTTTTCCCTGTTTGCCTTTCCTTGACACGCTTTTCTTTTCATGGAAAATACCCCTCATTCCACTATATTCGGACATCGGATCGTCTCGCCCGCTGTCCCGTTAATATGAGATCCACGCTCTATTTTTCTTCATGTTTACAGTAACAATTGGACGTATAAACCCATCAACCATCAGTACATCGTTCAATTTTGTAAATCCTTTCATTTCATTGAACATTTAAAATTCAATGATTCATTTTATTAAAAAAAAATCTAAAAATCCTCGATATTTGATTCATTTTGTTATCAAATTTTCACATTTTATTTATAACATTGAACAAAATAATTTAATTCAGTGTGAAATGGAAAATTAAATTCCGTCTGCACTTTACCCCGTCCGGGCACTCAAACAGATAGAATAAAAATCCTCACGGAAATAGAAAGCGAATGAAATTCATGTCTACACGGTACCTTGAAGTAAAACGGGGTGAGAGAAAGAGTGAAGACTTCGTTTCTCTTTTTTCTTATGTTACGTTTCTTTCCTCTTTATTTTTTCGTGAGGGGTTGGAGAATATGGCGGTATATTGATCATGGTTTCGCTGTATCCTCATAAATGTAATCTATGAAAGAGAGGGAAGGGGAAGAAGGTAATGTGAATGGGTGTAGTCAGTGAGAAACAAGGAATAGATCAGAAATAAAGAGCTACGAGCCATCCGATGAATTTACTGCATATTGGCTCGTTTGGAATTTCACGGTCTCCCAAGTATATAACTTCAATACTTTCAATTTCAAAGGATGACACAAAAATTATATTCAAATATTCTTTATCGGTTTATTTCTTTTTCTCATTATAAATTCTTCGATTCAGGGAATGCATTTAATCATGTTTGAAAGAATGAAGACTGAATCAGAGAGAAATGCTCTTTAAAAGTTTGAAGTTGGTGCAAAGAGTATTGATGAATAGGTAAATGTGATTTGATGGAAAAAAATAAAAATGTAATTGGAAAGTCGAGGGAATTCAGGACAGTCTGGTGTCCTTCAGCCCTGGTAATTGTACGTTACCATGGAAATGCCTGTTTGTTTGGGGTTCCTTTGGTCACGGTAGTGGGCGGGGGTGTCCTAAGGGCAGTCGAAAAATATCGGAAGGGTTGCAGAGGGTCTCCGCCCGGAAGTCAAGGACGTGAGCTCTCTTTTCCTGGAAAAGTTTAAGTTTGGTTTTTCAAGTGTTTGAAAAAAATCTTAGTCTACAGTTTCTGCACTCGTAGGATTTTAATTTGTTTTTCAATCAAACAGAAATGAATGATATGAAAAATTAATTATTATGATTTTGGTGAAATCCGCGGACGGAAAATCTGGTGAAATTCTGGACAGTTCAGAATATTCTTTTTCTAATCAGAAGAATTTTTAATCCAAAAAGAAAATAAGAAACTCAAATTTTCCATAATCATATGCACATTCAAATGTGAAAGGGAACGAAAATAATTTCCAAGGGCGAAAGTAGGGAAAAGAGGAAAGAGGCAAGGGAGGGTGGTAGATGGAAAGCATCCACGGTTAGCCCTGGGTACATCCCCACCCCAGTTGGATGGCATCCACCCCAGAAAAAAGAGTTAATATTGATCCGTTTTTTTATTTGAGTCACCCCCAGGTTTTTCACCCTCGCTATTTTTTTTCCTCTTCTCGTTTCGGCCCGTGGCTCACCGTTGCCTACCCACTTCTTTAGCCCGTGAGTGCAACGAAGACAGAATTAGTGTTTCTATAGCAACTACCCCGTCCGTTCTTTTTTTTCATTTCTTCCTCTCGTCCTCGAACGTCTCAGATCCACGGGTCCGAGTCCACGAGAGATAGGAAAAGAATAGAAGAAAATGAGAGAGAAATAAGAGAAGAAAGATTTGATGATGGTAAAAAAATAAAAAGTGAGACAAATTCAATGTTGGCCTGTGTACCGTTGAGGAAAAAAGGAATTCTGCATTTATAAGTATGTGGAAGTATTGTAGGAAGAAAACGGTGGAGTATAACACAGACAACGAGTGTAAGGAAATAAGGAGGATCCTTATTTCTCGTTAACGAGACAGACGTCTTCGGTCGATGGACCATTACCGTTCGATTCTTCTCGTCTGTCCAAGAATTTTAATATCGCCCACGGCGACAACCATCCAGCCCCCATAGCTTCACAATTTTCCTTTTATATTTACCTTTTCTTATCATCGTGTCTCCGCCATAATGAGAAAAATGGGAAACGTGAAATGTTGCAGATTTTTATTTCTAAATTTAATTCTTCCTTTTCTGCGGTGTTATCATTTGAGCCAGCGTTTTAAGAAATTGGGGTGTCAGTGTTCATTTTGGAGGGGAATTTTTAATGATTCAAATGAAGAAAGAGCATGATCAATATTTCAAAGGTTTTTTTAATTTTTAATGAATTTTTCCAATTCATTTGTGTTGATTTATTTTTATCCCTCTATTTCGATCTCCCTTCACTTCTCCGAAGCGAGAAAAATAATGCCTAAAATCGGAAAAATTTTGCTTTTCCATTTTCCATTTGGAGAATGCCGCTTATAACAAATGCAAATGGAGAATCCTAAGTATCCTCCAACTTGGAAGTCAATGCATATTCTACAAACCCCTCACAAGCACACGAAGCTTAAAGAATATTTCCTCTGCTCCCGTTCATCGAGGAACTTTCACTCTTATCCTCTCTCTTGCCCTGGGAATATTCCTAAAAATTCATCGGTAAAAGTTTATTTAAAAGAAAAATAGTTGAGAAACTCCGGCTCTTTTTATTTATAACAAGCTGGGTCATTTGATCGGAGTGGATTCATGTAGCAACCTCGGGGGAATTGTTTCAGGGGATAGACGTGGGGGAAGACAGCAACCCCTTACCTCCTGATAGCACCCAAGAACACATCCTGATCCTTTTTTACGATCATCCTCAGTCTCAGGTTTTTTGTTAGACGTAAAAGCTCACACGCACTTTTATGTTTCCGTGGTTGAGAATAAGGTTTCAAAGATGCAAGAAACATTTTATCTTCAAGCCTAAATTTATTCAATTTCATCCAAATTTACGATATTTATGATGCAGGTAATTTTTCGATAAATTTGGTCGAACAATAGCTTGACCTAGAGGATTTTTCAATAGTTTAATTACCAAAGATTTTCCCAACACCAGATGTTAAAAAATTAACGAAATTCAGAGGAAAATCACGTAAATCATGAGTAGAATAGTTATTCAAATATTTGACGTCACATTCACGTGTTAATCCGATTAGTAACCAGGTGAATTCGTGGTTCAGGTGTGACTGGAGAAATAGAGAAGAGAATCGGTGTAAATTAACGATAAAAGTATTCCTCTCTTTCTTATTTCAGTGAAAATATCCTCGTTTCATCATCACTTGCTTTTCCACCTGCCATAGACTACTTTTTCCATCATTCTGTTTCTTTTATGAACTCAGCTAACGCCTATGCATTTTATCTCACAAACATCTTTTCTTCTTTCACCTAATGCATAACGATAAAAGTTTCTTGTTTCCGTGTGTGGCACCTGCTGAATCGAAAAGGTGCCACGCGCTTGTTAAGAAATGTGAAAATTGAGTCGTTGGGCGTTGAATTGATTTATAGACTCATGTTTTTCAGTTTGATAATGAACAAGGTGTTATTAATGCTAGAAATGTGACACATTATCTTGAAAATTTACATTCACAATAAATTTTTTATTTAATGATACTCAATTTGAGAAGCAGGAAATGAAAGTGCTTATAAAATAAAACGTAAATTTTCGTGATTTCGAGTAATTTTTTGAGTTTTAACGTTTGCCTCCGGGTATCACGAAATCATAAATGTTTTTCGGAAAAAATATATATTCTTACCTCGATACGCCACCTGTCGTGATGTTCAGATCGAAGGACTCGTGTCCTCGGCGATTTTTAAAGTGACTTCTTTACTCTAGTAAAAGGGCGCCTTCCATAAACGTCCAAAGGATTCGCCATATGGCCGTCCTAGGAATGGAATAGAGCATCCTTCGGGGAAAAAGAGGCCCATTTATTTGGCGCGTGCTGTATAATTAAGGAGTCGAGAAGAGTCTGGCCTCATTTTGCTCCTTTTTTTACCTATTTCCCTCTGACCTTCAGTCTGAAGAACAATGAATAGACGAAGGGGTTTTTGAGGATGTGAAAAATGATTAGGAGAGTGAGAAAAAACATAAAATTGGAAAATTTCTTTACTTTTTATATCGGGATTTATGTGAAAGAGTTTTTTCGGGATTTTATGATGGAGGTAGGACCAATATGAGGGTTTTTTTTCCTCATTTTTTTCGAGGCGCCATATGGTGAAAATTAGTTGCTTCCGTAAAACGGGAATTCAAATGTGGAACATTTTGAGAAGTTTTAAATTCGTGGAAAAAGAGAAGGGAGATATGACGGTGTATCTAATCGTTTCAGATTTTTTTCGACTTGATAATTTATGATTTTTCATACTCGAGTTTAAATTACTGTCGTATTCAAATATCCGAAGGGGAAATTCAAATTTCTTAAATAAAAGAACTAGGATTCTTCACAACTAAAAGAAAAAAAATCATTTGTATAGATAAAATTAAATTTTCTGTATAAAACAATTAATTGAAACCATGAATATCGAGAACCCATAAGAATCATAGTTTAATATTCGACATGAATTCAAAATGAATTGTCAGACGATAAAAAGAACCCATTGAGCACGCGTCGAGTGAATTTTTTCTATTGTTCGACAAAACACCCTCAATCTCACGGTTCCCCTCCCACTGCAGGAAAAAAATGAATCTCCCGCAAAGCATCCAGGGATTCCACGTAATTTTTGGGTTTCACGTACAAAAAGCTATCGCGTTTCCTCAGGACTTTCGCAGGAGAACTGGAGCATTGTCGTTGAGGATAGATTTTCCAAAAAAGAAAGAGGTTAAAGGCAACGGTACATAACCCCCTACCCTACATTTTTCCCTTTTACTCTTAAATTTTTAGGGCCACGCGTTGCTTATATAAAGAACGGACTTTTTTATTCTCCGTCCCTTCTTCACCCTCTCTCTCTTTTCTTACCCTCAAAGGAGATTTAAAAGAAAACAAGAAATTTGTTAGGGGACGCGTGGCGAGCACACGACAATATATTTTACCTTTTTCGGGAAAAAAGGCTTCAAGTAGAAAGAAATTTATCGATCAAATATTCGAGACGAAAATATCAAGTGCAATTTCCATGAAGATCCATAAAAATTTTAACGTAAATTTTTTTCGAGGAACCAAAAATATAAATCTGAATAAATTGCGTTTAATTGCACAAGAATAATGAAAATTCTGTAATGAACAATTTGTTCACGAGTTGGAACACATCCGTCTGCATCTGCCACGTGCCCCTACATTACGGCATAATGTGTCACTGTGCCACCGGCCCCATTCTCCATCTCTCTCTTGTCCTCGAATCATAAAGGAGAATACAGATAGAAAATACAATATATACTACATACTGTGGAAAAACGTAAACGCGTTTGCGCACACTCGTAACCACCCCCTTTGTGCACGTGGCACCCGCGTGGAATCCTAGATTTTGGAAACGTCGGATTGAATGGCGGCAGCTGAATGCAGGTCTTGCTCGTGAGGGGAGAAACTCGCTTTTTTCCAATTTTTTTCGTTCAAATTTTTTTATTCGGAATTTCTCGAATATCCTGACACTGAATTGACGATCAATTGCTGAACTCTGGATGAGTCGTGAAAATATTTCTAGGACTCATGGCGTAGCTTCAAGAATTGCCCGAGGGAATTATGATTCTGGGAATGAAAGGCTTTCATCGATTATCCTGATTTGTCGTGGATAAAAAATTATTTTCGAATGAACTTCAATAGATGATGAAGAAAACATTTCGTTGGTAGACTGTTGGAAAATTATTATTGAAAATTGAAATATTCAACAAACTTCAATTAACTTGAAATTTCACGAAATAAATCTCTCGAAAATTTATTTAATTTAAAAAAATTCAAAAAAGATTTTCACATTTCAGCGAAAATTATTGGTTAAATTTCCGTTAAATTAAGATTTTTCGTACACATTTGAAGTGGATTATTCAGTGAAT
>JABSMS010020178.1:0-11339 GCA_018902275.1 Aleiodes sp. PSUC_FEM 10030003
CATATATACTATATATATATATACATCTATATGTATATATATGATTCACGGAAATAGATGGTTTCGGCCCTCCCCCGAAACTAACAGATACCCATGGCCCATATCGGTTGAATCCACTCCAGTAGTTTCGAAATGATAAAGAAGACAGGATTCGAAATCCATTGGAGGTCACAGTTTGAAATTCATCCAAGCAACTATTCAGACACAGCTGAATTCCTAGAGTTTGAAAAGCCTTTTCCCCAACAACTGTACAAAAATAAAAATAAAAGCCCCAAATCCTTCGATATCAGAATGACGAAGACCGTAGGATCATCTACGTGTTCTGCGAATTTTAAAACCGGAAGAATTCTTTATGTTTATTTTCAATGGGTAAACATTTCGTCTTTTCATTCGTGCTACATTATGCAGTGCAAAAGAAAGGGATGAAAAAAAGAAAACGGGGCAGGGTAGAAAAGAGGATTGGTGAAGTAAGAATGAAAAAAAGAAGCGATAGCATTGTAGCTTTTACATTGCCTCTAAGAAGCGCTGGATATAGATATAGTAACGTGTTTTACTTAGAACAGTGTGCTGGTTTAGTAAAAAAAAGGGAGATGAGAAAAACATGAATGAAGAAAATCGCAAACTGGTTGGAAGTGACGTTAGGTGGGTAGATTTCTCATGAGACGAAGTGCTGAGTAAATTTCATATTGCTACTTTCTTTTTGTTGGCATTTTGTGTGCATCACTATGGGTCTAGAATATTCAGACATTTCCTTGGAATGTTTGGAATGTTTTTGTGGAGGGACAAAGGCATGTCGATGCAGAGAAGATGCTGATTTGGTTGAGGCGTGGAAAATGTCGATGTGTGCAGCTATCGACATAAAAATTGATGGATTATATTCTTCGATAAGACATTTGATAGGGTGAGGACTATCGAAGGTTACACTGTAGTTTACGGACGCAATATTGAAAATAGAGCTCCATCATGTTCGTTGTGGTTTTTCGCTATTTTTATACTTGGTCGGGTGGAATATGCATCAAATAAGCAATTCATGATAGTGAAAATAGTGAATTTTTCAGATCATTTGGGTGTAAGATGTTATTGAAAATTTCCGATCGCTTCCTCTATCTGAATCAAAATTTTTTTGTCTTCATTGAAAATGTTATATTGCTTTTTCTGTTTTAGTTAAAGCCTGTTTTTGTCTCGGTGTAGAATACTTTTCCGAGGTACCTTTGGCCTCTCCTGATTTAGCCTGGGAATAACTATGAGTGTATATGTGCCGACATAGGATAGTGCGAGAACTATCAAATGTCTCAGATCCTCGTTTCCAAGTCGCCGTTCGGAATTACTCGAGTGCGCTCGGCACTGATCGGATTTCAGATCGAATCATTACAGCTAACACACATAGAGTTGGATTCACCCTTGATATTCAGTGACAATAGACTATTATCTCTCTGATTATTGTGTATTATTCGCATTTGAGTCTTGGAGGATGAAGTAGTTCTTCTAACGACTGATTTTCTCGTCCCTTTTGGTAAGTATTCGCGTGAGTTTTTCTCACTATATACCTTATGAAAGAAACCTCGATTAAAATCACAAAAAGTCAAGTCAATTCCACTCAAGCGGTTCCATTCTTTGATTCTACGGCGAAGATATCATTCTCATCGAGTCTTGGAATATTCCGAAAACGACATGAACGTTACTCCCAATAGAAATATGGAAACTTCAATGCGACACCGATTCTATCAATTTTTATTCACTACTCGTAATGAAATTTCGCAAGAGACACAAAGAGTTTCAGAAATGATTTTACTTGAAATCCTTTCTCCAATACGTCCTTTCAATTTCCTACGAAATCTAATTAAATACGCAAAAGATTCCTTCAATGTTTCCCCTATCGTCACTATTCTCTAGCAATAATCAATTGAAGCAGTTTCTTCCTCAAAATTCAATTCTCGAGCGCAAAAAATTTCAATCTACCCTTTTTTTTCTTTATCATCTGATCAACTTCGCATTCACACGCACATCACGGTCTTCACTGAATGTGTTCACCATTTACTGTTTTTTTCACTCAAGATGCATTTCTATGGAGAATAGTAAAATGCCCGAAGAATCCAAGACGATGAGAGACTACATAGATGAGAAGAGAATATTTGTATATATGGTAGCTGCACTTGAACGTTGGTAAACGAATCCCGTGTACTAGAAGGATGGGGTTACAGAGAGCAGCGGTCTCCACCCGAAGAAAAGCAATTATCATATAAATTGCCCTCTCGCTTTTGCCGTGTGCAAAAGCAGAATCAACAAACCTCCCCGTGATTTCGTTGAATATAAAGCCCCTACCGGTCTTTCCAAGCTCGATAGCCTCGTTGTCTATTCTCATTTCACTATTTTACGACTTTCGTCAGTCGCTTCTTCATGTTATCATGTACCTCGCCTTGAAGAAAACCCAACAGTTTTTACTCCCTTAATGTTTTTCTCCCCCGTTTTTAAGGGAAACTTTTATTACTTTATTTTACGAGATACTCATGATGGAATGAAAAGGTAGATCGTAAAGTTGGTAACTTTGGAGGTAATGAATGTCGACAGAGATCAAGCTTTGGTGATCAATCATAACGTTATGTTTGCTGCGTTTAACTGGTGATAAGACGCTTTCGGTTGTAGATAAAAATCTTTTCTCAAGAAGTCGCACACAGTTTTCTGCATTACCGGCCGGGGAAGCTCTTCCACTACAGTTTCTTTCATTGTCGGACGATGGTAATGGCCGTACGAATTTTGAAGATCAGTAAGGTAGGAACCAGCGAACCTCCGATGGTAACACAGGGAATTATCTCGGAAGGTAATTAAACGTGTCGCGCATTTACTACGGAAGGTAACGTGCCGATTGCGAAATTTTCACGAATATTTGAAAAAACTTCGCGGATAATTTTGTGACTTCAGGAGTAACAATTGCTGAATATTGGCAATGTAGCCATGCGTAACTTGCGCGAAGTTACCAACGGAAATTTATAGGGTAAACTACACGAAGTAGTTTGTGACACTTCACTTTCAGGTTGAAAGTTTGTTCATATGTAGGTTATTGGGTAATGGAATACCCGTAGCAAACTTTTTCCCATTTATTATCATTAAACCAATATGGTTCAGTACACATTAACTGTGTATACCACCGTAATATTACAAAATTTGATTAAGTTAGAGTACCTACTACGAACTCATTTTAAAAAAAAGCATTCATTATGCGAATTCACTGAGAGCTGTAATCAAATGTCGCAAATAGAGAACTCACGAGTGAAAATCATGGAGGATTTTATGCTGAGGGGTTGCTCGAAATCTCGAGGACAATTCGTGTACTCATTTGCCTTCTGAATTCATAAAGACTTGGTCACGGTTCTTGCGTTCTTGTGAAACGACGGCACTGCGGTAGTTTTACAAGAAAAAAAAATGAAAATTCATGGAAAGACTAGAGATGGGCCTCAAATGAGAAGGCAACCAGTGATGAACATCGTCTCATCTTGGCTTCCTTTTAACTCTTCATGTCTTGGATATTTTTTTGTCTTTGTTAATTTCGCGCTACGTTGACACACACATACAATGGGAACTTCCGTGAAAGCTAAGAAGAATGTCAATTTGAAATTAAAGAAAATCGAGATATTTTTCAATTTTATTAGCATTCTGTTTTGCGATAGTTACTGTGATGTACTTAACAATGATAATAAGATGAGGGAGAGTGGAATAAAATGGATATTTCAATGAAACGGCTGGAGTTAGAATGTTTTCCATGATTTCTTCGAAAAACTGAGGAAATTTCAGCTGGAAAACATGTGTCACAATTTATTTTTATTAATTCTTGAAAATTGAACAGCTTTGGGCAAAAAAGTTAGGTTCAACTTTTTCCATTTTAGGAATTTTTCATTTTTTTGGGATTATCTATCGTTCTAATTGTCGTCGCGCAAAAAATCGAAAACTATCATAAAGCTCAGATTTTTTCCTTTCAATTTAGGTGTTTTCGAATCAATTTTTCATTATTTTTGCAGAAGTTATGGTGTTCAAAAAGGTTGAATTTTTTAAAAAAAGACAAGAATCAATTGTGATACATGTTTTCCAGCTGAAATTTACTCAGCTCTTCGATGAGATGATTCAAAAAATTCTATCTCAAGTCCTTCAACCCTTTCAAACAATTTTCTTCAAATAAAAAATTTCCTTGTATTTTTTTTTTCGATAATACCTCCGAAACGAGTGGCTCTATCGAAAAATGTCAAGAGAACCAAATTAAATTCTCTATAAAAAAACTCTCCTAATGAATTCTGATAAGCTCAATAGATTTCGAGATATATTCAAAATAATGCAAAACTCAAATTCAATGGATTGAATAGAAAATTGACTTAAATTCTATATTTTACTTCATAATGATACTAATCATAAGTATTTATGTAGAGCTTATTACAAATTGCAGCGAGGCTCATTTGAAGATACGATAGCGCTGGCAAGAGAGAAGCTTTAGCGCTATGCGATGTAGCTATATGATTTACCGGTTAACATGTTAACCAAGGGTCTCACGTGAATATCCCCGGAAATATGAGAGATGAAACTACTAGTTTTCATCCGCTCTATGACTGAAACTGTTTCAACTGGCTATTTCGATCAATTATGATACACAATTTCTATGCGCATAACTAAACCACTCGACGCAAAATTCAAAATAATCTCCGAAAACTTTTCCAATTGAATTAACAATCTACAGTGTAGATGAAAATTGTTTGAAATTAAATAATAAGATATTAACTGATAATTCGTTTCCTTAATGCAAATATCCTGTTGATATATATACAGATTATGGAGCACTTTAATCCAACAAAACGAGGTAAACTTCTTCTCTAACACTTCCATTTAAAGTCTAATGTAGCTTGAGGGAAGAAAGTTACTTAAGGGGAAGCTAAAACTCGTGAATGTCAAACTACTCGTAGAACACGTCCGCTGATTTTATCAAAGATATTCGCACCATTAGTGAAAAATTGCATTAAATTTTGACTTCACTTGAATTAAATGTGAAAAATACATTTATAATGCAGAACAATATTTTTTTTTCTATTGCCAATTCTTTCCCGAAACTGTTGGGTCTCCGGCATTTTATCAATGAGCTTCACCATAAAAAATCTAATTCCCCACAAAAAAAGTTTTTTGCCATTTCTCGATAAACCGACTCGTTCCGGAGATATTCCCAATACAATCTCCATAAACTTTTCAAACTCATTTCTGTTTCATTTCGACAACATTTCCTCAATTTTTTTACTGAAAATAAACAATTTTCCAACGCGCATGTCCGCCCCAGTTTAATAATTAAAACTGTGAATAAATATGCAAAGGAAATTTCAAAAACTTCTATAATTAAAATAAAAATAAAATCAATATTCTATAATTATTGTACACAATTACCATATACGTGTACTTTGACGTGACAAGCATCTACAGTCATAGCCCTTCATTAATTGTCCCCAACATGGAATGAACATAACCTATAATTAATATCACAAATTGACATTTAGTACAATACACAACCAACGGTAACAATCAACCCCGCAATTACGTGCGAATGAAACTACAATTACTCCCCTTGCATTGTCCCTCCAAGACTCTGGAGGCCCAACCCCTCAATTACTCTCCGAACAAATTGTTTTTCTTTTCCGCATACTTATAAATTTCACCACGCGAAAACTTCCGCCAGCTTGCGATGAATTAACAATGAATTTCCCCATATTCCACGTAGAATTTGCAGTTTATCAAAGTATCAATTAGACATGTGTTCATTCCTACATGCAACGACAACTTACGAACTGCAATCCTCATAGGATCCGAACGTAAAGCCCTTCGTTAGTATCATCAGTTGAATTTCATACTTCGCGCCATTAATACTCATTGAGAATGAATAGAAGCACCTACAGACCTGTGAATGCATTCAAACTCAACTTGACAATATGGAAATACGCTGGGATTTGGCCGGCGGGCGTGAAGAATAAATCTCTGAGGTATTTGGCTAAAGAAATTTCTCTTCCCTCTAAATTGCACAATTGTTCCGTTGAAGAAGCTTAAGGTATTATACAGGACTTGACTTTCACATTTAAACCCCCTATTTCTTCCGTGTATCTTGAGTATCATATTGTTTCTGATTTTGACAAAGAGAAAGAAAGTTTTCATTCGAGCCGCCAAATCGACGTCATGAATCGACTTCATTCTAGTCTTTTTGAGTCTGCATGCGAATCTTTTCCCGTATTTTATTTAATCCTCTGTTTCATTTTGAATCAATTTTTTTTCTGGCTTAAATAAATCAAGTCACACAATCTACTTGATTCAAGCCTCTTTTAGTCTTGATTCAAATCTAAGGCCTGAACTACAGACAGAAACATATTAATTAATTTTCTATTTTCTCGATTAGATATATCTACTACATCTACAATGCAATATCACCGAGCATTTGGTTTGGCTCTTTCTTCATTCTCCAATTCATTCATATTGCTTTGGTTATAACGGACTTAGAGAAACTGATGCACTCAATGTACTTGATGATATCTTATTGTGCAATGGCTTGTAAATTCCACTCAATTTTGTGGTACAGAAGACGACTTGAGAAATTATTCGATACTTTGAATAATCCGATATTCAAACCGCGCTTATCATCTCATACTGCGATTATGAATGAGGCTATGAGGATTGTTAGGAGGGATTCTATTATTTTCCTGTCATCCGGACTTTGTGCAACTGTTTTCTGGACATTTTGGCCGCTATTCGATAAGAGATCTGAAGTGAGTACTGAGAATTTTAATGATTTCTGATTTTTTTCCAAGCATCAGTATCAATGCTTTCTTGACTCACAAATCTCATATTTTCGCCAGGAAAATGAATTAGCTTATAATATGTGGTGTCCCCTCGATATCTCGAAGTCGCCGACCTTCGAAATTGTTTACGCCTACCAAACAATCGCAATTACCTACAACACCATGTTCAACACAATGACAGACACTGTTATATGCGGTCTTTTGAGAATGATGACCGGACACTTGGAGATTTTGGTCGAGGACTATGGCACAATATTCGAGGATGTATTTATTTGTCCTGGGGAGGACACGCCGCGGACTGTGGTCGGAAAGAAGCTGATAGAATACGAGAAAATTGGAGGTAACGAGAAAGAACGGGAAGCAATGGGATACGGAAAAGGTTTCCTAGATATATCGCATCGGAATGAACTGAATATTCCACCTATAAGTATTCCGCAGGTTTCACGGAGTAATATGGAATTGAGAGTATCGGCGTGCGTCGAATATGCTTTGGCGATCGAGAAGTAGCTTTTCTGAATTTATTCGAATTGTTTGAAGGACTGATCTAATCAATTTTATTTTAGCTTCGCCAATGAAATAAGGGAGATCTTTCAGGGTGGAATCTTAGTGCAATTCGTGGCAAGTTGCCTCATCATATGCGCGAGTGCTTTCGCGTTGACGACAGTAAGTCAATTTAGCAAGCGAGTTTTTTTTGCAAAGAATTTAATTCTCTAAAAAAAAAAAAAAAAAAATTTAATTCTCTACAAAAAAAGACTTGATTTAAGACAAAGATTACTTGGATCAAACTTCTTTAATCCCATCAAGCTTCAAAATTGTCCAGATTCAAGGCAGAAAAAGACTTTTTTCCTGGGTGTTAATTGCCGAAATTTCTAATCATTTCAGTTATCACCAAAAAGCTTTCAATTCTTCTCACTCGCTCAATACTTGGGCTGCATGCTCATACAAATATTTCTCTACTGCTGGCGTGGAAACGAAGTCTCATTAAAAGTAAGCCAGCATCTTAATGAGAAAAACTCAGAATTTATTGAAACAATAATTGAATTAAATTCCACAGTTCTCTGATTTATCGGACGCTATTTATAATTGCGATTGGACGTCATGCAACAGCAATTTCCATAGATCTATGGACATTATAATGAGTCGATCGCAGAAGCCCGTAATTCTATTAATTGGTGGTCTTTTTACTTTATCAATTGAAACATTCATTTCAGTGAGTTTTTTATTCATCCAATTTCCCAATTAATATTCGTGATAAATTCATTCACCAATTTTTCATTCACAGATTATAAAGTCAGCTTATTCATTCTTCATGTTTTTCAAAGAAGTGCAAAACATGTCGGAATAATAATTTTGTTGAAATAAATATTTCGGAGGTCTTTAGGAACGTATAGAACTTAATGCACTATTATTAAACATAAATTGCATGTAAAATGTTGTAATTGAAATAGCAAAGATTGTTAGCAGTTAACGATGAGAAAATCCACGTTATTTCAGTGAAAATACTCTGCAGCATCCTATATACACTCTATATACATCATTTGTCTGGAATATTCGAAATTATTCGTAAGATGAGGATGCATATTTAATAGCTTGTAAGACAATGAATGCAGCAGTGCCGAGAGCTTGGAATAATTTAGTGAAAAATTAAATTCATAGTAATTTCCTCTCAAATTTTATGCTTCACTTGAATCCATAATATTTCAAGCATGAAGTAGGAAAATTTTGATCCCAATGAGAAATACATCGTCGCCGTAGACTGAAAGGGGCGGAACTCCCAAAAATCCCGTATTTCAAAATCTAAGAGGGGCATCTACTAAATCCACGTTTTTAGAATTTTTTACGGAATTTTTGAACAAAAGGTCATTCGCAAAATTTACTCACAGAGAATATGACTTGATTTACACCAATTGCTCTATGGGATTAAAAACGGTTGATCAAACCGAGCTATTGTCCTTTTAATTAAGACAATTGCGTTTCATCGGGTTTTCCGGCTTGAATCAAGCTTTTTTTTCTGACTGTTTAGATGTTTGTTTGAACCCTGCGGCAAATCCCTAAAATTTCTTGATGGTAACTAGCGGTGAAATAAAATGCAAATTAAAAGTAAATTAGTCTGGAATGAATTTACTTATGAAAATAGTTTTATGTAAACGGTGAGAATAGCTCAGTCGAAGTTTGTTGACTTCACGTAAATGTCAAATAATAAACTTCTTCAATTATTCCCGTGAAAATATTTTATTTTGCCCTCAGGGATCGGAAGTCGAGAGGTTAAACATACTGACGTTGAAAATTCTGATTTATTTTCGGAATTAAACTTCAAGAACAAAGTCTTTACAAGGGCAGAAAATCACAATTGCGAAAATTATACACCTACAGCAAAAACTAGAGAACACCAATGCATCAATACGCATGATTAAATTGATTATGTCTTTCATCAACAGGATTTAATTAGTTGATCAGCTGAGTGCGTTCATAAACTCTGACATGGGTCAACATTTGTGGCATTATCTTCAAAGTACAATGACAAGACGACTGACATTGTCGGGAAATTGAGGAAACTCACCCTCGTACTGTTGCATTTGCTGTGTAAACGAAAGACGGAGGGCATACTAACACCAACTTGAGGTGTGACATGCAAGTCTGAAGCAGCGGAGAAGCTTTCTGCATTCTGGTAGAAACTGCTCTGACCGCTTTTCTAACTGAGGGAATGAATTAACAATGGCTTAGGAAGACTTGATAAAACTTGAATTAACCCGCTTACTTGTATTGTGACTCAGTGAAATTTTACCGGAATGAAAATAGATTAGAGTAATTGTTTAGGAATTGATCATGAATATTGATAGTGGGAGAAGTTTTGTGAGTAGATTATGGGAGATATACAATAATCAAGTTTTCAAACTTTAATTTTCAAACTAATGGTGGAAGCATGAAGAGATGATTTTGAAAAGTTGTGAAGATTGTATTGCGAAAATCTTTGGAACGAGTGGGTTCAGGGAAAAATATCAGGGAATTCTTTTTGTTGAAGAACCAATTCTCTAAAAAAAAATTGTCTTGACGTTTTTCTCTAAACATCCTCGTTTTGAAGATATTCGCTGAAAAATTTCTAAGAAACTTTCTCTCATTATTTCACTACACATTTTTATTTTCTTGCGAATATCTCGAAAAATACTACCCTTACGATAATTCATTACTCATTCAACTTGAATCAGGATTTTTTTCCTCCGGATATATTCCTCCACACCAAAAAATGTATTGATGACTCCGAAGTAAACTAAGCTCACTATTACCAACACTATCCACAGCAAATGGAACGTATAACCTTCAATGTATCTGCATTGACATTACTATTAGAGGCTCCCAAAAAAAAAACGTTTGATCGTGAACTGAAACCTACAGCACAGCCGCAAGCGGGAGTTACCTCACCCGAAATAATAGCAAGGGGAGCTAGGGGAGAATGGTCGGCTATACAATGGGTCGCCAGTAATTCATTGCTTTGTTCCCCAAGCACGAGAACAAAAGTTCACGTACGCTGGGCACTGGCTGTACTTGAGTTGCACGTAGGAGTGTTAAAAAATTTCACCATTAACCAATGTCATTCACTGTGAAAATGGTATTAGCTTCAGTGGACTACTCAAAAATTCAGTTATTCTCCTTTACTTTTTTAAATCTAAGGATGGTTGGTTTTGCATGTGATGAAGGAGATCTTGGTGCTGGAACTTATTTCTGATTTGCATCTGTGAAATTCTAGACACTGGAGTGAAGTTGGTAGCAACAGGATATTGTTGAAGACGCTTATCGTTCTTGGAGGAATGGTTGATTTTAATTTTCCCTTGTAAACGAATTACGCAAATTCGGTAATAGAGCTCCAGATCGCATAGAAATTCTCCTCAAAATTCCTCGCTGCACAATATTCTCATTGACATCTCGTGATCACAACCCACACATCAAAAAGACTCATGTACCTAACATTTGATATTTTCCAGAAATATTTTTCCCGAATGATGAACACATCCGCAGCGCAAAAGCCAGTGAATTTTTCATTTCCACGAATAAAAAAAATTCATAGGACTTTTTAACTTCAGTCTGTCTCATATGAAACACCGTAGTGATCAGTGTGGTTCCGTAAATTTACACAAGAGCTTCGAAACATTGAGTTCCTGGGTTTTCATTAAGAGTAAGAAGATATTCAGACACATTTGTCTTTCATTGTAGGGCTGCGGTTTATGAAGAAAAGGATGAGAATAATGTGAGCTTGGTAGACGTTAAAGAATGTGAATTACCCTGGAATGAGAAATTGGAGTCCTTCAATTACTGCGGCGAGTATTCAAACAGAATGCTTTCGTCATTTTATAATTGTAGAATTCCCTGCTGATTACCCAAGTGAAAAAGGATTGTCTTTCAGATATCTCTTGACGATCTACAGTATTTTGCAGATCTTCAAAAGATCTTGAAAAGACCCCCAAATGTCACTAAAAAAAAATATATCTCTTTTCCATTCTGTCAAATATATTATTTTCATATATAGGATATATT
>JABSMS010020189.1:0-11338 GCA_018902275.1 Aleiodes sp. PSUC_FEM 10030003
AATAATTATATACCTACATAAAATGAATTAGTTTCACTAATTAACGATTTTTTTCGCCTGTTTAACTTCTGGCGGTATATAACTATCCTCTGCGTCTTCTTTAACTTCAATTGGTGGACCATATTTCTTTTCTTCCATCTGAAGTTTCGCTTCAATTTTCAGCTCAATTTTCTCCTCATTCTCGAAGAATGTCAGTAGTCTCTCACGTACTGCCAACTCCTTCTTCATCTCTTCAATACGTTTGATTCTCTGTTGTCTGTTCATCTCTGCTAATTGTTTTTCCAGAAGTTCCATTCTATTCTTATCCCATTCTTCATACAGCTGAAAACATTAAGCATAAACATCGTCGCTCTATAAGCAAAGGGTGTACGTGCCAAATGAATTCACATTCTAAAGGAAACAGGCAATGTGTCTAAAATACATCCAAATTTTTTCTTCATGATTCAATAAAAATAACTCACAAAAAAAATGGAATAACAAAAGGGCGTAATTGCTAATATATAGAATGGACGAGGCGTATACTCGGTATCACCTCCACATAGGCCCTTTTGTTTCAAATCATTTCTTTAATTATAATTCCCATACATAAAAATCATAAAGGATAGAAGATAGGTCTTTTTGTTATTTTGGATGATATAAAAAATGATTAATAAAAAAAGACCGCAAGTGCTGGTGATATACCCTGGTCGTAAACTTTAAGAAATTACAATTTCAGAAAAACTGAACAACATAAAATAACAGATAGATATACATATGTGCTGAACGTACGCCCCTCTCACGCTATATATTGGTAATTACACCCTTCTATTACTTCAATTTTTCGTCATTCATGTTCAATATATCATTAAAATTGATTTTAAGATGTATTTTGTGCATAACTCCTCTATTCTTGAAGTGTTGATTACACCGTTCTAAGGGGCTGGAAATTTATTTATCCTTTCAATTTATTAAATATTTAAACTAATTTCACACTAAAAAACTTCATATCTCCGTCAATATTCCGTCAAAATAAACTTTTCCAAATATTCTTCTGGTCTAAATCCCCGGCCCCTTCGAAAGAGATCATTTTCAACTTTCCACTTCTTCAAGTATCCCAAGTATTCCTAGAAATCTGGAAGAATTTACCTTGCACTGTGTCTCAATATCACTCTTCTCCCGTTCATTAACTCCCTGCCTAATTCTCTCCTCCATCTCCTCCTCCATCTCCCCATCTTTCAAACCCATTTCTTGCACTCTTTGCAGCATTTCCTTCAGCTTTCTCACATGATCATCAACCTTTTCCTCTTCAATTGTCTCCAACTCCTGGTGAATATATTCAAGTGCTTCTTTGAACACAACTTCTTTAATACCAGAATCAATCCATCCTTTAATAACTTCTCCAGCTTTTTCATACTTTTGCCAGAGTATATAACCTCTAAGGAGTATAGATCTCCCAAGAGCATCGTTCTGGCTCTTTCCAAAGAAGACAAGAGTTTTGCCAACTAAGTGTTTTGGAATAATCAAATCAAAATGATCATCGAAGTACGGATTTCTGAGATACGCAACTCTGACCTTGATAACTTCCTCTTTTGGATCAACTGGCGGTGGCGGCGGTGGTGGTGGCCAATCATCTGGTTTCTCTAGGTACTTGTGACACGAGTAAACAGCCAGAGCATTGCTAATTGGATGTTCATTGTCCTCTTGAAGCATCAAAAGAGTTGCTATTTTGGCTGCTGTTGCAAAATCTTTTTCTTTGATGAAAGTATTCATCATTAAATTGTAACAAAAGTGATCAGGAAAAATTCCGTAATTCAATCGATCATTCAAGACCTCCAGCAGCGATTCCTTGTCATTGATCTCCAGGAAATACCTGATCACTGCATGATGAGTTGAGTCAAGTGTACTTGTTGTTTGCATTGTTAATCGTAATTTGTAAAGTAAATCAATGATTTCATCAACGCGTTCTGCATCATCTTTCAAAGTGTTAACGAATATGTCCACATCAACTGCACTCATTGTTTTACTGTTTTGATATTTTTGATCTATTTCAAGGAACATATCGTTGGGCTTAACTTTACTCAGCAGGGGAGACTCAAATCTACGATTCCACGAGTCGATGCATGGATAGGATGAGGAAAGAAAGGTTCGAGTGAATTTCTTGAGCTTTCGGAGACGAAGGAGGGAACGACCTGTTCGTACTGTACTCAACATTTTTGGATTAAATTGTTTTCCTCTGATTTACTGTTCCTCTTGATTTTTAATCACTCCAGTGGTCATTACAACTTGATGAGAAACCTGCAATCAAGGTTCTGTCATTATCATTTTTCAGAGGGGGAGATTGTAGTTTGCTAGGGGAAACTGGGGCAAATTGGAACGAACGGAAAATTGAAACAAGGGGCGAATTAGAATGGAGCGAATTGAAACGAGGCAAATCGAAACGCATATTGCATTAAAATAGTGGGGAATTTTCCATTTTCAAAGAACACTAAAAATACATTATTCCCATCATAACTTGGTACATAAGCAAATAGCATCTTCAAAATAAATTTTCCATATGACTCTTGATATCGTGATGAAATGGAGAACGAAGTATCAAGTAATGGAATTATGTTCACAACTTTCCTCCATAATCACATTTTTTTCATTTTTATAAATTCTTCCATTTTAAGTACGCTAATCTGACATATGTATCATTGCATATTCGTCCATCTGTGTACATACAATGTGAGCCTGAAGAAAATGAGTCCATCACTTATTTTACTCGCTTGAACAATTAAAAAAAAAATCAAACTAAAGATTACATGTAATCTGTACTTTTCAGTCTCTCTAACGTTTCTCGGCTGCGTGGTTTCACCGATCGTCGTTGGTCGCGCGTATAGGTTCACGCTTCCCGGATATTTTACAATGCGAGATTGCCAGACTCACACTGACACTCAGATTTAGGAGTGCATGCTTAATATACGTAGTGGAAACTGTGGCAATATCGTACAGGAAATTTATATTTACTATACGGTCCCGCCGTAATCACGGTCCCGCATTTCCTTTGCGATTTTCGTAAAAACTTAATTTCAAAAAAAAATTTGAAACTATTAGCATAGAGTTTTGACAAATTGATACAGAATAGACCAATGCAGTACTAGATGGAGTAAGGCTGATAAAGGCATCGTATTTCAGAACATATCGTGATCAAAATAAAAAACAAGCGGCCCGGTCATAACCCGACGGAAGAAGGGTTGATACTAGTGGAGTTTCGCTCATCTGTTTTCCTAAATTGAACACTTTCATCTAGCCCTAGGTTTCCTTATCATGTTTTTTTTATTCGATCTTCAATCTTTTTCGGTTTTTCTACCAAATTTTGGTAATAAGTCTCTTGAGTCTTCAAGACTTCAACACGATCTGATTCACGACCTCTACGAGGAGTGAGACTGCGGACATAACTTAGGGGTGAAACCTAAAGAAAAAATAATCAATCATTTAGAATTCTAACACTTTTGTTGAGTTGATACTATTCTAATCAAGTTCACCTTCCTATGCTGCTTAAGTCAGAACTTCTTATGGGGTCTATCGATTTTTATTTATTGTTTTTTTTGGATCGTCCATTGGGAATGAAGAGTCATCTATTAAAGTTTTAGAGTAATATACTATTTTGCAAAGTTTTCGATCAGTTATACTTTGATCCATGTTCTAATTCACCATTGTTTCAATATATCTTCCCCTATATAATTCTGATAAGAAAAATTTTGTGATAAAATTTTCTGTAGCTCAGATTTTCCCCCACGAAAAGGTTGTTACCGAAAATTCTCTATTCCAATTGTTTTCTTGGATAAGCGAGGGTCGGGTGACATAAACCACGAATAATACCAACAAAGGTAACAATAATAATACAATAGTAACAATTTATGAAAAAATTATTGTTTTTTCATCATATTTTTAGAAAATTTATTTTGTGCATAGAGAATTTTTGTTTTTTTAATTTGTTTCAGATAAAAATAAAGTGAACAATGAAATTTTGGAAACGATTTGGGGAGACAAAATTATGACGAAAAAACAATTACAAAATTGAAAAATTAATTTTTCGTGGAAATTTTGGGAAACAATTGATATTTTTTTCTCTTAGAATTTCAAGAATTATAATGTTCTCAAAATTTTGAAAAGTCCTATTTATTGAAAATTTCACAAAATCCGCCCACTTAGTTGAAAATAAATTAAAAATAGTTCATTTTTAACTCTTCTTTACTTCAAATATTCTATAATCATTTTCTCAACTTCAACATTTGATTTTGAAATTTGAATGGAAAAAAAAATTTTCAATGGAAATTTTAAGAATCTACAATGACTAATAAATTACCTAAAAATACAATTGAGATATAAAATAATCAAACATATCCAATGGAAATTTCAAGCAGTGAATTTTTTGATATAAATGAAACATGAAAATGTTTATGAAACGTTAAACTTGAAAAATCTCAAGAATTTTGAGGTTAAGTCCAATGTTCGCAGAGCTAAGTCAATTGTTACGGATATCTTCAATAAATTATAACAACGCAATTATCTATAAACAATACCTGAATATTTGTGATGAGTTTTTACAATGAATCAAAGTGATAAATTGTTGAAATAAATCTATAAGAAATTCACTTGATCCGTTCCGGTTATGTTTCGTATTATGCCGCACCGGTATTGTAGAGTTCTCCTTTTTTTCCCGATAGGTTAGCTAAACAGCCTGTTTGGAGCAGCTGAAGTATATTGAACGACTGCATGCTTTGTATGTTAATAAACATTAAGTATTTTCAATTTTTGGGAAAATGAGTGAAAAATTATTTGTAAATAAGAGAAAATGTGAAAGAAAACAGAAAAGAGCTCAGCACAGATTGGCAAGAGACATGGGTATTAAATGTTCTGATGGACCCACTAAGGTAATTTGATTAATAAAGTGAATAAAAAGAGGAAAGTTTAGAAATATAATTAATCAAAAAATCTTTAAATTCCCAATAATTTCATTCAATTTCTATGAAAATAAATAATAAACGAATTATTTTTAATTTTTTTCTCAGCATTTAGTCATTTGCAATGCTGGATTAGTGACTGGATTAACACGTGAGACCCTGGAAAACATTGTGAAACAATTCATCGATTCACATGCCCATTTTGAGATTTTTATGCCCCTCGGAAAATCGTACAGTTTCATTAATTTTTTTCAATTAGAAAATGCATTGAATTTTTATGACAAAGTCAATGGACATGTGATTGAAGGCCAGGAGGCCCCTTTGTATTTGACATTTTCAGAAACACGTGAGTTATACTTTTATATGGAGCGGAAAACATCAAAACTTAATTAGAGATAAAATAGAACGAGTGAATGGTTTTTATAAAATATCGCGATGCTTAATTAAGGTACAGAAATTTTAGTAAATAAGTAAAGGATGGTGCGAAATGGACCACTATTCAAATTCTAAACAAGTTGAAACTTGCTTTGATTATTGATATTATTATAGTTTCATCTGCTAATTCATTAGCAAGGTGCTTCTGAATGATTGACCTTTTTTCATTTCTGATTCTAGTATTTTGAATATTTTTTTCAAGACATAAAACTACCTCTTTCAATATCAATATCAATTGGAAAGTTCTCGAGATATGAGCATATGTGACTTAAAAATAAATCCTTTCTCAAATTCTAATCAATTCTCGCCCAATCCCGCTCAGATTCATTGAAAAAAATTCGTACTATATTATTTATGTATCTGATTTTTCCCTGAACATGCGCGTGCATTTGAAAACCCTTCTAAGTATCGTGATTCTTTCCAATAAACTTCGCGGGCATCATATGAATGGTGCATTTTTAACAGTTTATTGATATTTATTAACATTTCATAAATTTGAACATTTTAAACTTAATGGAATAACTTTTTATTCTTTCTCCAATGAGGTTTATCAGTAGTATTGAAGATGGAAAATTTATAAGGAAAAAAATGTCGAGCACGTCTGCATTATATCTGAAATTATTTTCCGGATTATTCACATTATCCTTGATTTCGAGTGACAAAAATACTTTTTCCAAAAAAAACTTTCAAAATGGCATTACGATGACGAAGAACCAAGAAAAACGTTAGCTCACTAATTGGACAATTTCGAGCAGAAAATTTTCAGTCTCCGCAGAAAACTAACTCTAAATGAGCTTCAAATTTCGCAATATTGAGTATTGAATTCTGCCCTTCTTCAATGCTAGAAATACGTATGTGAGAAAGTCTTAAAAATTCCATAGCGAGATAATATGACCATATTGAACAATCTAAGTGGAATCGGTTGAGAACTCGGTTGTAGATTCAGAAGAACGAAATATGAGTGAAATTCCGATTCTTATTAATTCTGTTGCTATCTTGAGACCAACATATCCCTCGCAAAACTACTAAAATCACAATAACGAGAAAACCAAGTATCGGAAAAATGTGGAAAGATTCGTGTAGTTAGATAATATGATACTAAATATTATCTCTCAATCCGAGCAGAATCCGTTGAGAACTCTTTGAGGAATTAATAGAATTTTTGAAAATCCATCATATGCGATAAAGTACTGAATGGATTCCTATTAAATCGGATTCCCAATAAAAGACGCTTCGTTTATTAATTTTTTTTGAGAACTAGATTATAAAATTTTACAACTATTTGAAAAAACATAATTTTAAGGGAAAAATTGCAAAAATCGAAATTGAAATTTATTTTCTGAGGTGACCCGACGATCCTTTCCATTTACCGGAATTTTTTTTAAACACTTTTTCGTTAACAAAACCAGAGCTTTAAAATAGGTCATATCCAAAATTATTTTAACTCGTCCCAGATTCTCAGATATTCGTTGAAAAACTAAGTGTTAATTGAGTAATTTGTTTATTTCGTGAAAACAATTTAGTTCCAAATATTGAGGCCACGTCTGCGGATAGTGAGCTGCCTCCAGGCTTGAGGATCGTCGAGGACTTCATAACACCTGAACAAGAGACTTATTTGTTGGAGTGTATTGACTGGAATGAGGAAAACGTTTCATCAGAATTGAAACATAGGAAAGTTAAACACTTTGGATATGAATTCTATTATAATACGAATCGAGTGGATCCAGATGATCCAATAACTCCAATTCCACAGGATTTTCGTTTTCTTCAGGAATTATTTGAAAATCATAGATGTGGAGACTTTGTTTATGATCAATTGACGATCAACAGATATTCACCTGGTCAAGGTGAAGTGAATTCAATAACTGAATAATTATTTTTGTAATTAGAATGGAAAATCTAAGTGAGAATAAGAAAGAGAGCGTTTTGACAAGAATTTGGGCACAAAAATTTTCTGAAAATTTTTCCTTAGATTTAGGATTCTCTAAAATATTCACAAAATTCTAATATAATTAGATACAAAAAAACGGGAGATTAGCCAGATCAGGTGTAATTACTATAATACAATTGATTGAATGAACGGAATCGTTGTTCTTCCAGGCATTCCACCGCACATTGATACTCACAGCGTCTTTGAGGATCCAATTCTAAGCCTATCAATGGGCTCATCGTGCGTGATGGACTTTAAAAGAAAAGAGAAAAAAATTTCGATTCTTCTTCCAACAAGATCATTACTGGTGATGTCTGGAGAATCTAGATATGCTTGGTCTCACGGAATTTGTCCTCGATACAGTGACGTTGTCAATGACACGAATGGCATGACCACACGATTAAGAGACACCAGGATATCATTCACTTTTAGAAAAGTGAGGAAAGGACCATGTGAATGTGATTTTGATGAATATTGCGATACTAATGGGAAGAATAGGAAAATTATTGATGCATCCGTAGCCCCTGGGCTGGAACTTTCTTACGTACATGAAGTGAGCCTTGGGAGAAATGAAACAATGTGAAGTAAAAAAGAAATCCTCAAAATTTTTAATCCAGAAATTTTTACTTCTAGGTTTACGAAAAAATTTCCACTCATTTCGATGAAACTAGGCATAAACAGTGGCCAAATGTTACTAAATTTATTGAGAGCATCGAATCAGGAAGTCTTTTACTTGATATTGGGTGTGGAAATGGAAAATATCTGAATGAAACTCCCGGAATTTTTAAGGTATAAATGATTTTCTTCAATTTTATGTATATGAAGAAGAAAACAACTGTCACAAAGTTTTGGACGCGTGGGCTTATTTAGAAGTGGCAATAATTCTAAGTTCCACAATAGGATAAACGATCCAATGAACGATCAAGATGATATTATTATTCACAAATCATTGAAAATTTAATAATCCCTCAAATTAAAGATTATATCAATCATGTAAATTGAAAATCAAAACTGGATATGAAATTCTTTTGTGTGAATAGATCGAAATACACTTGTTTTGTATTGAAAGAAAAAACAATTTTACCAATTAATGGGCATGTATTTTGTTTCATAAGGAATGTTTAAATGAAGATAACAAACTGCAGTGATTATTTTTTGAAAGATTTTGTTTTAAAATAAAGAAAACTCACAAACATCATAATCGAAATAATTATTCCATTTGAAAACAAGCTTCGTTCATTCAATGGTACTTTTTCATTCATTGGTCCGTTTTCTCTATCTCGAGTGTATTTCAATCAATGCTTATTAAATTTTGATCCCAGAGAGGAGAATTGAAAATTCTGTTCATGATAACTAACGAAAAAGAATTTGTCAAAAATTTACTCTTTTAAACTATATAAATACGATGGCATTACTAAAGAGTTTTAAGACTTTGAAGGGGCTGGTATCATTCTAATTACAAAGGATCAATTTTTCCAATAAAGGCTCACGTTGAATTGCAGGAGTTGTAATGAGATTATCTACGATATAGTGTTGGCAGTGCTTCTAAAATTCTACAGACATATTTAGGATCAGAATCCGTTTATCCTATAATCTTTTCACAGTTTTCCTATTATATTTCTTCGATGTCCAAAACCTCCTTAGTGGACTTTCTTTTAGGAGCATTTACTAAATTTTACCAATGAAAATACGGACGCATTTTTAATGGAATTATGGAGACAAATTTGAATAATTTTTTTTTTCTAATTACATCATTGCAATGCAATTTGTTTTCATTCGAAAAGAGCGGACATCTTCATAACACATTGTCCCTTGATGCAACCAAACGGTGAAATAATTCTCCATAGATTTCGTTAATTTTTCATTGATGTTGAACGTAAATTTAGTGAAAAGTTGAATGAGAAAGTTTTCCATAGGGGAAGGTGGGGTAAAATGGACACTCGAATTGAACGGTTCGAGATAGAGATTTTCTGATGATTCCATTGAAAAACTGAGGAAATTTTCGTTAAAATACATGTGTCAAAATTAATTTTTCTTATTTCTTTGAAAATTCCAGTTTTCGGTTAAGATTTGAAAATGACTTCATCTTCAATATATAGCTAACTGCAATATACTACGATGTATAGAACTGAAGATATTCTCTAAAAATCGATCAAAAAAAACACGTGAATTATTATTAATATCTTTGAATCTGCCAGAAGAAGAATTTAAGAAATGCAAGACAATTTTTGGATATAATGTCCATCGAACCTTTTCCTGATTTTTTGATGGAGACATCGAAAAAGGACTCGAAGCTAGAGGAGAAACGAGGGAAGATGAACCTCCGGGGTAATTTTTTTTAGAATTTTTTCCGAAGTGAAGGAGTCCTCGAGAAAACTTTGAAAAAATCGAGAAAATGCTCCATGTCTGCATTGTTGGATTATTTTTTCAAATTTTCTCGTCGAGGTCTCCAATCTGAAAAAAAATCCCAGATCATGTTGCCCCGAAGGTTCATCTTGCCCCGGTCTCCCTATAGTACATACATTCTTGAAATAACATTTTCGTTTTAAGAAAAAATAAGGCGAATCAAGAATTCCTGAATAAATAAGGCGAATCATGAAAATGCCTCAATCTCTTCTGGATTCTTAGATATTTTGTCAAAATTAATTAAAAAGTGCAATTGAACTGTCAATAAATTTACATTCAAATGTAGGTCTCCACTAAAATCTTTTTTTGGTAATAATTTTTTTTTTCTTTAGATTGGCTGTGATAGAAGTTTCGGATTAATCGGAATCTGCAAAAAGAGATCACTCGAAGTTTTACTCGCAGACTGTCTCCGATTACCATTTAAATCGAATTCTCTGGATGCTGCAATAAGCATTGCAGTTATTCATCATCTTTCAACACATGAGAGACGTAAATCTGCATTCCTGGAAATTCTCAGAATTTTAAAACCGGGTGGAAGGTGTTTAGTTTATGTTTGGGCTAAAGAACAGAAGAGAGAATCAGTCGACTCTACTTATTTACGTTTTCATCCAAAGAAAGATTGTGATTCTAGCGTTAATGAAGTTCAAAAACTTTTTCAAGGACTTGAGTTACCTGTACATGAAAATCGTACGAATTTCCATCACAGCGATGTACTTGTACCATGGAAGAGGAAGGGTGGAGGTGAATTCTTAAGGTATTATCATGTTTTTCAAGAAGAAGAGTTTGTGAAACTTTGTGAAGGACTTTGTGGTGCTGACATTGAGAGAATCTATTACGATCAAGGGAATTGGTGTACGATTTTAAGAAAAAGTTTAGTTTTATAATTTTTCCAATTCATGATTAAAGATTATACTTATTATTATTATTTTAAATAAACTGAATTCGTCTTCAATGAGAGCAAAACATAATTTTGGTAACTATAAAGCTATAGTTGAAATCGACCTCAACAATTTTTGCTTCAGTAATGCCAACTTCCGACACGACAAGTTAGCATTATCATGTGAAGTAGTCAATCATCCTATGTCAATTTACTACGGTAAAAGAGTGAATATTTAGAAAAAATTACGAAAATCTACTGGAAAATTATGAAATGACTAATTAGTAGGATCATTTATATTAAAAAAAATCTACTATCTTCAAGGGGCTGAGAGTAGTACTATTTTAACATCACCAATAGAGTTGTAGTTACATTCAGCATTGCTGTTCTCACCTTCCAAAAATGTTCACACAAGTGATAGTAATATTCACTATGTATTTTGTACTGCATACTAGTATTCATTGTGGCAATTACACAAAAGACCTTAACAATATCATTACTATTGGGAGAACATCGGGAATTTCTTCTGCATGAAAACTGCACTAACGTGAGAATCTTCAATCTAAATTTTTAAATGGAAGATACTTAATATAATAATCAGAAAAGATAGGAAATTATATTTGTAGTGCCTAAAAATTTTAATCATATCAACACGAATTGATATGAAGATTTTAAATTTCTTGGACATTTTCTCCCAGACGAGCTCGAAATTTCAAGCCTCGTTTGAATAAAATCCGATTGACATTTATTAAATAATGTGACCAT
>JABSMS010020200.1:0-11337 GCA_018902275.1 Aleiodes sp. PSUC_FEM 10030003
ATATTATAAACCAATTTATTATACTATTGTAAAATTATGATTTAACAATTTAATCTATCAGTGTCTATTTGCCAAGAAAGTTCTTGAAAAATATATTTCGAATATAGCTTTTGTAACCCAATGTGTTGCATTTAAACACGATTTTCACACGTGCTGCCATTTTTATCAGTTATTCGGAAGTCATACCACAATTACAGCACGAAATCACTGGTGATATTGCCAGCCCTGACCGACACGACACGGCCAAACTCATTATTTTCCTGTGTTTACTGTGTCACACTGTGCTGTTGATGGAATACCGAAGCAACGGCACAGTGTCGCACTGTGTCTAGTGAGTTCCTTATTGGAAGGCACCTAATATCGCAGTAATCGATTTCCGTTTACCTGAAAAATTTGGCCATCTCACCCATAGTGGGTGAAATGGCCAAAACCATTTTTTTCTAAATAATTACATTGTCGTTAGGAAAAAAACAAAAAAATTAAAAACTCATGAAATTTCAAAGTTAACCGTCTAATTTAATGACTGTCTTCTGGTTGCGTGCGAAATTCGAATTTATCTCTGATTTATGGGGTTCTGAAAAAACGGTGGCCATCCCACCCGGAATTACCCGATATCTTTCAGCAACAATTTTTTTATCGTATCATGTTTTTATTATATCTTTCAAAAATTAATTGTATTCCGCGCCTCCTCCTCAGATCACCTGGTAGTACCACTACTTCATGTACTTATTTCCACACGGTTTAAAGACAAGGTTTCTGCCCTACCTACCGCCCTCTGTCTCCACAGGCGGCGTTCCGGTTCTAAACCTCATTCCTTTTCTTTGTGTAAGAAAAACCACATGGTAAATTTTTAACTGTCGGTTTAATTAATTAAAATTAAATAAATAAAATGGGCCACAAGAGAAAAAGATCTTATAAAAATGATGAAAATGACTGGACAAAAGAATTAAAGCGCATGAAAAAGAAGATGCGTTATCAAGAGAAAGAAATTCATCGGTTGAAAAATCGTAAGTATAACCTAAACAAATATTTGCTCTCTGTTCACAGAAAATAAATTTTAATGTGCTGAGAATTGTTAAAAATATTCATGAAGTCGAGAGTTTAAATACAACAAGTTGTAAATAAACTTGCGGTGACATAAATGAGATGGTCAAGCACCATGTAAAGGGTGGACAAGTTCCACCTCTCATTTATCCGACTACCTTAAATTATCTGTGGACAAGTTCCCAATAATAATTTAGCTTACCCTCAATGACGAGGATAGTGATAAAATTATTCAAGTAATAATTTAACAAAGATAAAACAGCGTATACACGCATTACAAACTTGTCTGCGGTCTCGTTACAATTAGTTGTGTATCCTAGGGAATAAACACCAAAGATCGTCGTCAGAGTCGGAGAAAGAGTCTTCATTGTCGTCAAATCATCAACGCAGCCCACTTATTCCATTAGAAAACATCTTACGAAATGTTTTGGCAGCTGGTACCAGTAAAAAAATCTAATCAGACGAATTCTGGTATCACTCCCGTGGCAGAAATTCCAGCATCAGCAACTGAAACGCCTCTGACAAATGATCCAAAAACAACTGAACAGACGCAAGATACGCCAATTATTGAGTCTACAGACAAGCCTGAAAAATGTACTGAAGTGGTCAAAGATCCTATTATTGAAGGGAAAATGTTGGAAGCTATTGGTAAACGAATTGACAAGGAGAAGGAGACTAGTCCAGCTATCCATAACGATATCTTTGTTAGATGGAAAGGTATTTTAAAAGAAGGTCTTCCTACCGAAGAACGAGAGTTGTTATTCAAGAAATACCCAACTCCCGAAAATTGTTTAATTTTAGAGCCTCAAAAATTAAACGCTCAAATAAAAGCTTCGTTGCTGGAACCTATAATCAATAAAGACAAGCGTCTTATTGAGAAACAACGCAAAGTTTGCGTATGTTTGTCAGCTTTAGGTTCTGTGTTATCAGACATTCTAAAAGGGAATACCTGAAACTACTAATCTAGTGGCGACTCTTAGCGACACTGCAAGGGTCTTAGTTGATTTACAGCGGGACGAATCTTTAACAAGACGACTGATCATCTCAGCTAACATTAACCCAGCCCTTAAAGAAACTCTTAACGCTACGATGATGGATGAATGGTTATTTGGTAAGGATTTAGAGGAATCCTTGAAAACAGCTAAAGTAATTGAACGTACTTCAAAAGATTTAAAACCGCTAAACAAAACACCAGTTATATCAAAGTCAAAAAACTTGAAACCCCTCCCTCAACAGACCTATCGTGTTCGAGAGGAGTTGAGAGGGATAGTAAACCAGCGTGCTCCAGTTCAGACCTTCAAGCCGAACACGAACCAAAGAAAACCGTATCATCCGCGCAGATCATCAACGAACAAGGATCGTCGTCCGTACAGGAAATAAATAGTCCAGTAAGTGTACCTGCAGGGCGGTTAAAACATTTCCTACAAGCCTGGGAGGAGTTTTTTGGTAATAATCCTATCATTGGGTGGGTCAAAGGGTACAAGATACCCTTCAGTAAAAGCGTCTCCCAACCATACCCACCGAGGACTCACAGTTGGTCCTCAAAAGAGTACAGTCTAATCTCAGAACAAATAAATGAACTTCTAGTTAAGGGAGCTATTGAGGAATGCATCAATGAACCGGGGCAATTCATTTCAAAAAATTTTCTAGTACCAAAGTCAGATGATTCAAATCGGCTAATTCTTAATCTCAAGGACTTGAATGAATTTATTGAGACAGAACATTTTAAGTTAGAGGATTTACGTACAGTGCGCGAGTTAGTATACAACGACTGCTTTATGGCAACGTTAGACCTCAAAGACGCGTACTATCTTATTCCAATAGCGGAAGGGTATAAGAAATATTTAAAATTTGAATTCGGTGGTAAACTCTATGAATTTACGTGTCTTCCGTTCGGCCTCAACACTGCACCGTACGTTTTTACAAAATTACTTAAACCTGTTTTTACTTGGCTCAGACAACGAGGTTTTATCTCAGTTGTCTATTTGGACGACATATGGCTTCTTGGGGAGTCAGAGGCCGACTGCATAAATAATTTACTTAAAACTCGTAAATTATTAGAGAAGTTAGGGTTCATAATTAACGAGGCCAAGAGCCAATTATCTCCCTCGAAAGAATGTCGCTTTCTAGGCTTCATCATTAGTTCAGCAGAAATGAGAATAAAACTTCCGGAAGAAAAACGCTTCGCTGTCAAAAGTTTAATCCAAAAATTCGAAGATTCAAAGAATTGTAAAATTCGAGAATTTTCTTCCTTGATTGGTACATTGGGGGCCAGTTGTTCAGCACTAAAATACGGTTGGGTCTATTTGAAAGACCTTGAGCGGGAAAAATTTGAAGCCCTGCGGGCCAATCGAGAAAATTATGAGGCTCGTATAACATTATCATCTAATGTAAACGAAGATTTTTCCTGGTGGAAAAATAATATCGATATCGTTTATAAGCCTATAAAATCCTTGAAGTTTTGTAGAGAAATATTCTCAGATGCATCTTTGACGGGCTGGGGTGCCGCCACCGGTAACAAAAGAACACATGGATACTGGGGTGAAGATGAGAGAGAGTTACCGATTAATCATCTCGAGCTACTCGCAGCGTTTTTCGGGTTAAAATGCTTTGCTGAAGATAAACGCAATTGTGATATTTTACTGCGAATAGATAATACAACGGCCATTGTTTACATTAACCGTATGGGAGGTACGCAGTTTGAACGGTTAAGTAAGATCGCAAAATTAATTTGGAAGTGGTGTGAAGAGAGAAATCTTTGGATTTTCGCTTCATATATTCCGTCAAAAGAGAATGGAGTCGCAGATTTTGAATCAAGGAGATTAGAGCCGGAAACAGAGTTCGAGTTGAATCAATCAGCTTTTACAAAAATTTGTAAGACGCTAGGAACTCCTGATATTGATTTATTCGCAAGTCTAGTAAATACAAAGTGCGAAAAATACTGCTCGTGGAAAAGAGACCCAGGAGCAATGTGGATTGACGCCTTCACTGTTAATTGGTCTCCCTGGTTCTTTTATGCATTTCCTCCATTTACTTTAATTCCAAAGATATTAAAGAAAATTGTTAATGAGAGAGCTAGAGGTATCCTAGTGGTTCCTAACTAGCCCTCTCAGAGCTTGTACCCTCGCTGTATGGAGATGTTCGAATCACCTTCCATTATCTTTAAGCCACATATTAATATGTTATTTTCCTCTGACAGAAAGCCACATCCGCTTTGGCACCAGATTTCCCTGGTGGCAGGAATATTATCCAGCAGGCGTATGACAAAAAAGGGATGCCAGAAGAGGCAATAAAAATTGCTTTGGCTTCATTGTCGAACTCGTCTCTTCATCAGTATGAAGGATCACTAAAACGATGGTGGAAATTCTGTCACTTAACAGACACTGATGTATTTAAAGCAACAATCCCTGATGTACTAAGATTTTTGTCAGCTGAATTCGATAAAGGATCAGCGTGCGGAACGCTTAATTCTACAAGATCAGCTGTGGCCCTCATCTTGGGGCCAGAGATTGGACAAGACGCTCAGGTAAAAAGATTTTGCAAAGGTGCATCGAGGCTAAGACCATCTCAACCCAAATACGACGCAACATGGGATCCTCAGATTGTGCTAAACTTTCTGGGAAAATGGTTTCCTTATGATAAGGTCCCATTAGATCAATTGTCTCTGAAGACAGCCACTTTGCTAGCTCTTGCTACAGGGCATAGCATGCAGACTCTAGCGGCTATCGATATAAGAAATATCGAAAGATCTAAGGACCGCGTCGTGATTAAGATTCCGGCCGAGATAAAGACCTCCGGAAGAAATAAAAAGCAACCAACATTGGTGTTACCCGTTTTTAAAGAAAATTCTTCTATTTGTGTTGTAACTGCGCTGGATGAATATCTGTTGAAGACCAAATCTCATCGTACATCAGACTATAATCTTTTTATCTCATGGAGAAAACCACACAAATCGGTTACATCTAAGACTCTTAGTCGGTGGATCAAGATAATACTGGAGCAAAGCGGTATTGACATTAAAATTTTTACAGCCTATAGCACACGTCATGCAGCAACCTCGGCCGCTAAGGCAAGCGGCATAAACATCGATCTTATAAGAAAAACGGTTGGATGGACACAAAAGTCTAAAACATTTGCAAAGTTCTATGATAGAAAGGTCATTCAAGACCCTAAAACTTTTGCTGAAGCTGTATTCACTAAAGCTAATAAGAAATAAACGACAAGACAGTTAAAAATAATTTTTTTTTACTCTGCCGTATAGACACTGCTCTAAACATCTACCAGGTGATCTGAGGAGGAGGCGCGGAATACAATTGAACGATTAAACGAACTTACCTAAGTGAAGTTCTATCGCAATTGTGTGAAGCGCCTCCTCCGAAAGATCAGTCCCACCCTGTCCCTTTCATCCTAGAGGATAGCCCTTGAACATACGGCAGCACTTTAAGAGAATGAGGTTTAGAACCGGAACGCCGCCTGTGGAGACAGAAGGCGGTAGGTAAGGCAGAAACCTTGTCTTTAAACCGTGTGGGAATAAGTACATGAAGTAGTGGTACTACCAGGTGATCTTTCGGAGGAGGCGCTTCATACAATTGCGATAGAACTTCACTTAGGTAAGTTCGTTTAATCGTTCAATTTTTTCATAGAAATATATATTAATCGAGCTACGGTCGACTTTTCTTCAAAATCGAGAGAGACTCAACGGTCAAAAAAAAATTCTGTATAAAAAGTATGCAAAACTATTATAAATTTTATTTCAACTTTCTTTGAACATCGACCGTTTCGTGTCGATCGAATCACGGTCGAATGTCAGTCGAGTGAGTGCACCACTCGACCAATCGACGGTTGAGTGTTCCGCCAGGTTAGTATGAAGTAAATGATAAAATCAGTGTATTATTGAACATCGAATAACCAATCCACATATATTCAATTCCTACGAGTTAAAAAAAGAAATATAGAAATAAATGGATTTTTATGCGTTATATTCTAAAGGAGTGAATATAGAGGAGCATCGTTTATGGTTGAGTCTGGAAGCATTATCAAAATCAGCATGTCTTCGGGACTTCCTCATGGAGAGTTTAAATATTTCGAAAGTTTAACGAATCCTGAATTTAAAGGTTAAATACATCTGACTATAAGATTTAGTGCTTTCATGCTTTCCTGGTCTATTTAACATTAATTTCACCAGAATGAATTGTTTGTGTCTTATGATCCATATACCAAACAAAGAGACTCATTGAACTTGACTCGGTGATTTGAGGAATGTTGAAATCACGGTCAGGTACCGTTGCTTGAATGCATATGAGCTAAAATTCCAAATAGTCAAAATTAATGAATTGTAATCGAAGTTTCTGTTTGCTTAAATCAAAGTTATCTTTTCATTCATCATTGAATATTTCTTCATGCATTACTAATCGTCCGTCCATCTGTACGACTCAATTTCTCTCTGTTTTCTACTACTGATCAATCATAAATGAATGGCTCATTGACGCCCTGAGAAGAGAACTAGAAAATGAGTAAATATGAGAAATACTCCATCATTACTTTGATAGTGTTCGGTAAAGGTTATCATGTTCGGATCAATGTTAGATCGATAATGATGAGCCTCATAGAAATATGAAATAAGCCGAATTCTATACAGAAGAAATACACTTTCAGACGGTAAAGTAAATAGAACTCTCGAAAGAAAGTTGAAAACAATACTCATTTGTGAATTTCTTCAAAAAAAGTAATGATTCAAGCACTGACACGAGACCAGTCAATTCATAGATTCGAAGTTCCGTTGAACATTCGTGTTTATTACAAGCAGTTTTTTTAACTCATCCCAGATCAAATCTGAATTATAATTTTTGAGACATAAGTACATTTTCAAAAATCTTTTTTTTAATATCTCAAGAACGACTGGAGCGAATTCAACCAAATTTGATACCGGCTTTTAGATGCACAAGACATAGACGTGAAATTCGAAGTTATTGCTCCATTATCATTCAAGTTATCATCTTGACAACTTCTCTGCAAAATTATGTTAACAATGAGATAGTGGATAAACCAACAAATGGAGAATATCGCCCCCTGGGACAAAAATTTGAATTATATCAGTATATATGGTTGTTGGCGTTGAACGTAGTGAAATGATTCTTCATGGAGATATATCAAACAAACGTGTTTTCATTACATGTGATTTTTACTGAAATTAATCGACCAATTTTTAATGAGCCTAAATTTCGTTGTGATTTTCTCACACAAAGATACGAACTGCTTTTCAGATCAATTCATCTAACAGTTCTCCCAGAGGAAAAAACGTCTATTCAAGTTGTAAAATAAGCTTGATATAAGTGGGAGCTATCGGAGCCTCAAAATCGACGTGATCTGAGCCTATTAGTTCTTTTCGATCGAACATGTGAAATCGACGTCACATCGAGTAGGGTAACTCAATATATCAAACATAGCTAATAATTGGCCGAGTAACCAATATTGGTATCAGATATAACGCTAATGTTGGCACCCGACATAGTGACGATATTTACCCAATATAACATCGGCAATTGACACAGTATTACATGTTATTATTCGTACCAGAAAGAACTTTACTATTGGCCTATGCTAATATTGGTACCCGACATAATACAAATATTACCTGTATCATTGACCCAGTATAACATGGAAAAATTGGTCCAATATTACAAGCTAATATTGGCACCCAATATAACGTCAATATCAATTGAATATTGACGCACCAATATTGAGCAGTTATTGGTTCAATATTGCAGCGATCATCCTGAGTTGTGGCTCCAATAAGGAACCAATAATGATTTTTCTTTTCTCGTCTCGGGATTTCTTCTTGCAAAATTGATATACAATCTTTCTGTGTCATAGAGGAATAATTCAATACTTTCTTGTACGCTAAAGGTAGTAAGGTTCGAATGAGGAATGAACATACGATCTTTCAATTTCAAAGACCAATAATTCAATATTTTCTCAAAAGCAAAAGATCGTGTATTCTGGGGGATACGAGCTTTTGTCTGAGAAGTTCAATTCTCAAATATACGAGTTTCTGGTTTTAAACTCTCTATATGATAGATTTAAAATTCTATAGGTTTTCCATGTCACTACAACGAGTTATCGTAGCTCAACCCATATAGAACTGGACGTATAATTTTTGAGATGTAAACATATTTCCAAGAATTGCTTTTTTTCAATATCTCAAGGCCAAGAAATTTGGAATGAAATTTGCTTGTAGCTCAATTATTCTTTGAATTATCATGTTGAAAATTTTCCGGTAGAATTATGTTGGAAATGAGATAACGAATAAATTAAATAAATAGAGAATGAACAGTGTGTTTTTTTTCTCAATGGAAGCTGTGGAAAGAGTCAAAATTTTGAATTCAATGATTAAAGAATTCAATTAATAAATTCAAAGTTTTCTTGAGTGGCAATCAAGTCATTAGGTAAATTTTGTTTCTTTTCGTGACATCGTGCTATTAATCGCAGTTTGAATGATACAACCCATTCGAAAGCATATTGCTAATGGATTAGCAGAAAAGGCTACTTGCATATTCGAAAGCGATATCCCATATCCCACTTGTTTCTAACGAAAAAGGTAATTATACAAACTTCCCATGCCTCTTCAATTCTGAAATATTACATACGAACTGATCTCATAGTAGAATTTTTTCTAATACTGAATGCCGACATAAAAGAAGAAGTTTAATCATACTTTTTTCATTGGTTCAATAGCTGGAGAATCCAATTACCAACATGGCTTTGAAGAATGCAGATAAATATAGATTTATCTCAGAGAAATTGGAATAATAAATATGTAAATTGGAGCATTCAGGTGGTGAGGAGGAAAAGAAAGAGTATAATACATTTCAATCTAGCTAATGATTGAAAGATTTTTTGTCAAACCCACACATTTCTCATGAATATTCATTGTATAGCCAATCGATTGGCCAGAGTATCCTCTGACTTGAACTCCAGTTCTTTATCTATGAGATATTATTTAGCCAGTTAATGGAGGAAAAAATAGGATAGCGGTAGTAAAAAGTAGAAAAATTCATAATAATAGGGGTAGTACGATGGAAAAGTTTTGAACACAGGAAACAACAGGAACAAACAGGGGTGATAGTTTTGAACGAGTACCTGCGGTGGTCTTACTCTGTTTCCTCATTTTCGTTGCCCTCATCGCTGTCGAGTGAAAGACGAATTCAATAGTTAGACGACTGCATTCAGTGGGGGAAGAGAAATCCTAGTTATTAAAAATAACGGACGATTATTTCAACGAACAAAGAGGGAAAATCATGTTTCATGAGGCGCCAAGTTACTGTCGCCGTGGTAGGAGATTCTTAGATAATGATATCATAGTTTCCCAGGTCGGAATTAACAACTGGCCCAAGCATGGCTCCACCTTGCTCCGAGAATAATCAAGCTTGGTTCCAGATTGGCAACTATGCTTGAAGCAAGCCTGACGAATCTTCAGAATGTTAACCAGGGGCCGGGCTTGGTTTCAAAGGCTCGTCGAGGATTGGTGGACAGTCATGGACCAAGGATCACTCTACGAAATCCCACACTTGATCCAGTATTCACAATGTTTTAAGCATTTGTTAGAATAATTAAAATTATTCATCAATGTTTGTTTGAATGATGTTTCATCAACATTCAAACCTACTAAATGTTAGTAGAAAAAGGATTGAAGAAAAAAATAAATTCTCCCACAGGGATTCGAACATAGGACTTTCGGATCTAAAATCAGACAAGAAAAAGAAGGAGTTATGAATTATTTGAATGACGAGAACGATCACGGTCTTCGCGCGTGTGTTTTCAGAAGGTGGGAAAATTTTAGCTATTTGTTGTTGTAGCATAACGTTTTTGTGTTATTGAAGAAGAATGAATTTGCATAAAAATAAGGTCATGTCCTTAACGGAACGCTCGACTGTAACTCGATGGTCGATCGACCGTCAAATGGTGCGCTCACGTGACTAAGACTTAAACGTGGAGAAAAAATTCGTTTTAAAAATTGGGCAAAGTTATGATAATAAATAATCAACTTTCATTGAGTCAATTTTGAGACTCAATCGTTCAAAAATTTGGCATAACAATGGTGCAAGACTACGATGAGTTTTATTTCAACTGATTTTCTCTGTCAAAATCGAATAACCGTCGAGTATTAATTCAGAAAGAGTTCCATGTTTTTTATCCGTTGGTCAAGTCAAGATTAAATGTCAGTCGACTGTGTGCACGCTGTTCTCTTAACACAATTCGAAATGATTGCTATGAACAAACATCGGAAAATGCTACGTATAACTGCCCATGATTGTATGCTTCGTCACCTTTATGACGGAATAACGTAACTACTAAACTGTCAGTCTCGAAAATTTTGGATCAAAGCCACGTCTCTCTATTTTTCATTGATTTTCAGTCTTCAACGTTCTATAACTTTAGAGCATACAATTAAATTTTATAACAGAGACACGTATCTCCAGATTATTTGAGTGAGAGAAATGTTTGTATCGATCAGTTCAATAGCAAAGGAATGTATCGCCCAACATCCGGAAATACGTTTTTCTGTTATCGGAATTCGACATTATCTAAAAATTTCAAAAAGCTGTGATTTGGAAATACATGATCTTATCCATTAGTATAGCAGACATCCGTACCTCAAAAACAAGCAGGAGGTTGACTGAGATAGATCAATCGCCAAGTATTCTTTTTCAATTTCTGCTAATACATTAGCAGAGTGCTTCTGAATGCAATTTTACGAAATATCCATCATATTCTCTAAAAACGTAGAATAGATCAGTAGAAAATCGATTATTCTCAGGAACCTTCAGAGCGATTCACCTGAAATTTGGTATAGAACTTGGGGTAAATGACGCAAATATACTGAACACTTTTCAGATAGCTAGATATGACCGTTCTGGAGTAATCCGATGACATGTGTCATCACATACCCATAGATACATATAGATATTTTTGTAAAAATCATTTCTCGATGCTTACGATCATTTTTTTTCATAATTCAATGGAATATTAAAATTGGAAAATCTAATAATTCCATAGCTCTCATTCAGAAGCAATAACACGTACAAAAATTTTCAAGTCCGTAGCCATGACGAAAACTGATGTTCGGAGCCATGGTTGTGGACCATGACTATGATCATGTGAATTTCGGACATTTGTCATGGCCGAATTTCTGATTATTGTGCTGGGTTTGCGTTCATGGCTGTAGTCATGGTCTCAGGCCAGTTTTGCTTCATTTGATGTTTGATGTCCATGCCCATGGTCGAACCTACATGG
>JABSMS010020211.1:0-11337 GCA_018902275.1 Aleiodes sp. PSUC_FEM 10030003
AGAGTACCCTTCGGAAATGTTCGGGTCCTATGCTTTAACATGTGAATCTCATCTTCGGGTCGACTTCGGAAGGGCACTCTTTGGCTAGTTCTACAATATTTGACACTGAGTTTTTTTTGTTAATGATTATTTGTCACTAAGTCGTTCGGTTACCATCTGCGCAACACTAGTGAATATTTTTGAATGCTCACGTATCCGATGGATGGCGCCACACGAAAAAATCCTTTTTTATGTATTGACGTCACGAGCGATTGTGGAGCACTCCAAGCGTGCAAATTTCGATAATTAATTGTTAATTAATAAAAGAAATTTTGAAAGATTCACTATTGTTAAGTTGTTACTATAGTCATGAACTTACGAAAAAATATGTAAACTCATGCAAGTTCCCTATTCTTCTGATTGATATCTGTCGATAATCGGGCGATGAAGTATTCGGTTCTACGTATTAAACAATCGAGATTGTCCTTCCTGGAAATATTTGTTAATTGGTAAGTGAATTGCAATTTTCGGGTTAATGCTACAATTCTTCGCGAGACGGCAAACGAATGGATAAATCGGAACAGTTGCACCTAAACCTTCAAAAATAGAAAGACGTAAAGAATAGAAAAGAAGGAGGAAGAGAATCATTGAGGAAATCGATGTGATCATCACATATTTCAATCTCGCTATCACAGAAGAAGCTTGGATATCCCGTTGATATACCGTAGAATTACGGTGACTTCAGCTAGGAGGGGCATTTATCCGTTTGACTCATGATACAGTGACTCGAAGGCGTATAAGCCATTGTCAGAGACCTCCCACTGGGATCTGCGGCTCCTTGTCATCGCTCAGCCTGCGACCAAGAGCCAAGTAATTGATACAGAGAGATTGTGTGTGTAACTCTTGTATAATTACATCGTCAATCCAAATTTTTCTTCGGTCACTGATGAATTAATTGGAATTGTCCGTCATTGAATATATCCTACATGTTAGAGAAAAAATGACAAAACTGAGCAAGTCTGAGATGGAAAATACTTCCGAGAAGTACAATAGATTCTCCCAAATAGTAAGTCTATTACACAGAAAAAAAAATCTTGAATATTTTTCAGTTTCAATTGAATGATATTACAGTAAAATACAGCACCATAGGAATATATCTTCAATCTGGGAATTTTTACTAAATACTCCTTCAAATTTTGAGAACCAGATGAACTTACAATGATTTCCAATGTGCTCATATTTACTTCTTCCATGTGATGATCGAGGGAATATGAAAACCGAGTAGAGAAGAATAATTGAAACAAGACATTCTATAGTTTGCATAAATATATTTTAAAAAAACTTTCATACAGATTTTACAAACAATACTCCAGTATCTGAGTGCAGTACAACCATTCTACTACGAGAATCAGGTATCTTTTTGCCCGTGTAGTACTAAACAATAAACCACAAATTCGATTTGGAAATTATCAACCCACGCTACCCTAAGTTCCTCATTCCCAGAAGACAGTAGGAATAATCAGGGCTGAGCAAACTGACAAATAACGAGGTTGTACTATACATTATCTCTTTAGTGAGATTCACGAAACTCAACAGATGATGGATGATGAGTTTCGATTTGTATTTTCTAGTTGCCGATATGGATTCTCATGAGCCTGGATATGTCAGTTTCATCTAAGCAGCGATACAAATGGAGGGCTCTATTCGCTTCAGACGTCAGGGAAGCTATTTAGAACAGAATTTAGTAAAATTAACAGTTAATTTTTGTAATATAGAGTCAATCTGATCAAGTTTTACGGAATAATTCCAGTAGTTATTATTAAAAATAACAAGGAAATAATTACAGGGAGACTAAATTTTTTGTCATCGCATGAATCTAATCATCCCATATTTTCATTCTTTAGCAACGAAACAAGAAATTTACCGTAAGCCACACATCTTTTGAATACCGCATGTATATGCATATAGCTTGTCATATGGCTGAAATCGTACTGCAAGAAGTCTGATATCTTCTGGTCATCGAATGTTCCCCCGGGCATCTGCGAAGGAACATTTTTTTTTGTACTAACAATTATCTAAGTTCATGTTGAATCATATGATATGAGCACTTATGTGAATACATACGATACGAGCGAAGGTCCACAGGCAATCTACGAAAGACCTTATGTCGCTTCCTCCAAGATCTATTAAAATATCACTGGAGCATTAATCGTGAACGTTATTTAGCTATGAATACTTTGCTGAGTTATTTAAAACAGTGCTCCCGAAAGTACACTAGTCAAAAAAATTGAAGGAACAGAATTTTTTTCCAATGTTTTCACCGATTTTTGGAAGGCTGTAACTTCGTGGAAAATGATCGGATTAAAAAAATTAAAAGAACATCTTGAAGCTTGAAGTGTCTAGTCTTGGAATTTTCTTTACAGTACCACTTGGTACTGTAAAGAAAAATGGAAAAAATTTCTATGCCTTTAATTTTTTTAACTAGTTTACTACGCTTAGAGCTGAAGACTTCATTCAAATTCAAGTGTCGACCAGTTGCTAAGCAACAGCTATTCGGAGAAATAAATAAATGTGTCATAATAACCAATTTAAAAATTAAAGGAATTGAGGTAATGAAATATTGCATGTGTAGTAACATCTATAAAACCTTTTTTGTATGTTTTGTAAATATTCGGAACATGCTGCAGGGATTTATTGACTCGACCATTTATTGAATTTTATTGAAAAAGGAATTGCATCCTTTGTCGGAGCATGACGAAGGAATTATCAGATACTTCCAGGGGAGTTTCGAAAAATGTGAGTTATTTATATTTACACGCTCAAAATGGAAACCCGAAGCATTAGCGACGCACTTGCCACGAATCAACGACAAATCATCGACGCATCAACGACTCTGTTAAGAGAAAGTTTAATTCAGTGATTCATTTAAATTTCTTGAATTCATTGATTCTATTGAACTTATTTATGTATTCGAATATCCTAGTTGCCTAGCAACTATTCGAGACTCGAATCTGAATGAAGTCTCCGGCTCTAATTACGCTGAATACTGATCAAAGCTTATTTCCTGTATTTTTTTTAAACACAACCTTTCGTTGTGATGCATCATGCTCTGCCTTTTTTTGATTAAAATTAGAAATAAAAACTGCAAACTGAGAAAAAAAATGCCAGCATTTAGTAATTCGATATTTTTGCGGCAAAAAAAATTGAAACAAGTAATCTTGTCATCCTTTCAGAAGCGACGCATTTCCTGCTAGTTAATGTCCATTGCCGCAGAAGAATATTTCTTAGTTGCAAGAAAAATCGTTTAGTAAATCCTAGTTTTTTTTTCTCAGTATCAGATCAGAAATTTCGATTATAAACATACCTCCACCTAGATCAACATAATCAGGAAGATTGACAAGTCCATCCAGATACCAGGTACGGCAGTCACGTACTATTTTGCACCAATTTACACCTGGTGTTTCGCTGAATGCATTCAAACCCTGAAAGTATTGTTCTCCATGTATAACGTGAATATTACTCTATATTACTGGTAGAAAGAAATCCACTTACTTGCGTAACTGCTGATAAAATTAAAGTTGTCAAAATAATTTTTCTCATTTTTGTTTTCTCTCTCACACTGTTGAAATTTACCTTTCGAATACTATTAAAATGTTTTCTGCGGAAAAACAAAACGGAATTTCAAAATAGTTATTCATATGCGGCTAATCCGCGAGCTTTATGGATGGAATTCATACGGCGATTGAGCGAAAGAATGTTCAATAACGGAACAAACGATTGTAACCATCTTTAGGTTCAAATGAAATGTAAGAACCCTTCTATTAGAATCTGTCGGAACAAGTTTATTGCGAAATTTGATACATAATCTATTGCTCGAAATATTCCTTACTAATGAAAATCGTAAATAACAACGCATTCAAGATAAATGTTCCAAAACTGATTCTCCGAGTGTTTGAAAAATATAATGAAGCACAGAATAAGCCCTAAAAACGAAATGGATTGAAAATTGACAAATTGGCTGTATTTTTTACATTTTTTACATTTTTACATTATCGAGCTATAAATCCGAAAAGTTTCTCTTTTCGGTCCGGTCCAGCATTAGTACGGAACAGTCACTAAAGTAGTCGTCTAAGGTTTTGACACTTTGGTGCATTATTCATCTCTTCTTCGAGTTACAATACTACAGTGATCTATTTTTAATTAAATTTTTTTTTATAATTCTATTTTTTTCCCTAAATCAAACGTCAACCCTAGCTTATTAATTTTTTTAAAAATAATTCTCTTTTGGTTCTAAAAACAAAATTGTAATAAATCGGGTTACATTTCATTTGTATTCAATAAATTTTATCTTGAGAGTAAATTGCTGTTAGATTAATTATTCCAACAAACGATGTAATAATTGCTCTAGAGAAATCCCGAATCCTGTCTTTCAATCATTTTATCTGAATTTTCGATGACAATTACAGATTTAAACAATATACGAACTTAAATATTCTATTAATCGAAAATTCAATGGAACAGAGCGTCAAATTTCCACGAATTGCTTGAAAATTTCATTTATTCACTTAATAATTCACTTCAAATATGCATGAAAGATGATTATTCAATGCAATTCAACCAATAATTTATATGGAATTCCCAGTTAACTTTCAAATTACGTAAATATTTCAATATTTTTTTGTTGAATTTTGAACAATAATTTTTAACAGTGTACTTATCAAAGTCTTCTTCGCAATGGCTTCAGTAATGAAGTACTAGTGGAATAAAAAAATCCATGAGATTCCACTTTGGCAATTATCATTCGTTCTCCCTCCTCGGTAACAAAACTCCATGAGAAACACTGTATAATCGCGATTGTTCAATAAACTTGTTCAGGCAAATTGAAGAGATTCCTACGCTTCCTTGTCCATAAAGAAATACAAATCGCCTCCATCAAAATAAGGATGGACTTAATACAGCGAAATGCATGTGAATTCCAAAAGTTTTATAACTACAAAGTATTCACCGAAAATTCTAGAAACGTTGCTAGTTGATTAGTAGATCCCAAAAGACAATGCGGCACTTTTTAATCACGTTATAATATATATTGTAAGTGCTCCGACAGTATGAGGTAAATTACCCAATATATCTACGTTGTTTGAAGAAGTAAAGCCTTTCTGAAGAACATAGGCATTACTGTAGGTTGAATGATATCCACATGCCCTCTAAATCTCGGATACGAGTATTGTTTGTTTCATATTCATGATAAAGCGCCGCAATTAAGCAATAATCTCCTTCATTTAGTCATAAAAAGAGCTAGAAGTGTCGTCCAAAAATTAATATCGTTATATTGTGACTTGAAAGAGAGGGCAACGCTCTTCCATTCGTCTCAGAATAACTATAATTTTTGTACATTCTTCAGCTCGAATTATTTCAAACAAGCATATGAATTCTCAGTTCATTGAGAAATTGATTCTAGGGGAAAAAAAGTTAAATCATCGCCTGTGTCAACGAAATGAGTTTTTAGTTACAACAATAATACTTCTCGCAGGAGAAACTACGGCACATAAAATTTCAACAATCTACAATATCTGAGATTTTTCTCAGTTTTTTTTATCGTATGTTTGAGTAATAAAACTGTAATGTGGAAAATTTGTGATTTAGAGTTGAGTCAGTACGAAACTGTTATTGGCTGTGCCCTCTCCGTGAAGACAAAGTGGTGTAAATGCTTTGAATAAGCGTGGTTTTTACACGAGAATCATGTGACTGTTTCTACTATCAAGAATTATGGAAGGTTGAATTTTTTTGATAATGATGGAGAATTAGCTACACTGAACGGCTAAACTATAACATTATCATAAAATAATAATCCTAATAATAGTAATAGCATCAATAGAAAGTACTTCTGATGAACAATATCCTCTTCGATGAATAAAATATCCTCGGACCTGAAATTCACGTTCTCAAATTCTCTAAATTCCGTTTCTCGACTTGGAGGATTCTGTTGTAAACACGAAAATTCAGTATGGAAGCAGATATTTATCGTTTTATAATCATGATTCCTCTCTCATAGAAAAATCGGTGGAATGACGAATAGGGGAGAGCCGAGCGCGACAGGCCCCGGAAGCTGCTAATTATTTTTTGTGGCTTTTCAGCACCGGATAGAAGTTACTTCCATCTACCTCGAACCAATTCATTAATATTTCGCCATAATTGGAAAAAAAACCGGGGCACGGCGAACTCTGTCCAAAAAATGATGAAAAAAAATGAAAAACCAAATTTTATTGTTGAGGGGATTCATAAAGTACGTCACAGTGATAAGATTAAGCTACTATTTTTTTTTTATTTGAAGGGCCCCTCGCGAACCAAATATCTCGTATTGCTCTGAAACTTGGTGAATATATCATAGTCAATTTTCTTAGGAAAATTCGACAATGTCGAATATTTGCTGTCGGTATAAGCCTTTTATCAGTACTTCAAATATTTTCTTCTGCCAAAGAAATAAAAGAATGTTAAATTAATCTTGTTCTACGTCAGTAATAATTGCTTAATAACCATATAATTGAATTTAACATCTAACCACGTGTGAGAATGAATAATGACAAAAAACAGAATTGTGGGAAATAACATTTCTTCAGTTACTAATTGAATAGTCTTAATTGACATTAGAATTCAAGGTTAGAGATAAGAATAGTGTTCATGAATCATAAAATATATTGAAATGAAGAATGGAAATGCTTTGGGAAAAAAAAGGAATATCAGGAAACGTCTAGAACATAGTAATGGAGAGATCTAGAACTCGCACGAATTCGCCTTTTATTCAACAGAATTTCCATTCATGATTTTGGATGATTTTGTGTGAGCCGCGCATATTCTACGTGCGTCGCAGGGGACTTTTTCCCTACTCAGTGAGCAATCTCTCAGTCAAGCGAAAATTACCGGACCGTTATTCAAAATTTCTTTCACTTTCGATTAATTTCTCAATGCATTCCTTGTAATTCTTCCTCAATGCTCAATTCAGCCATGGATTGCCAACAAAGTCGAGCAAATTTTGCTGTTTTTTTCTCTCTGTGTAGATTTCGTAATTTCGTAGATTTCGAAAAAATCGTCCCTTTACGGGAAAAAACTGTATGAGTAATTACAATCCGTCAACGAAGTTTTTTCCCTGCAAAATCATCCCCCGTTGACGGTTTCAGTTTCGTGCATGGAAACAATCCGTCAATATTCGAATAAGGTCCCAGGTACCATGACTTTTCTAAAGAACCCTCGTGGGCGTGAGGACTACACCTTTGAGTGTTGGGTAAACAAATCCAATGCACCAACAAAAATATTATTCTTCCGTTCTCTTCTTTTTCCTTCTCATTTTTCACAAAAATCACTGACTCAAATTTTTCAATAATCAAATCTTTGAAAAAGGTAAATAAAATCATCATTATCTTCAATAAAATAATTTCAGCGTAAAAATAAATCATAGTCGACACAATAATTTGACAATGATAAACGGTGGATAATGCAAGACTGTAGCTTCGATTTCACGTGTATAAAACACGAAATGTGAATATTAAAAGAAAAAAACTGAATAAAAAAGAAAGGTGAAAAGGAGAATGAGGGAAAAAAATGAATTCAACATCGTAAATCACTAATTCGCAAGTGGCCCGAAAGTAATGCCCGATTCCAAGTACGCAATTACGTGGGCAACGAAACAATGTGAAAGAAGGGACAATACTTATTAGTTTTCTCGGGTGGGCGAGATATACCTTCTCTTTCTCCAGCCATTATTTTTTTTATCTCCATCTCCCTCTCTCTCTGTCGTTCACACTGCGCATTCTGTCACCCCTCTGCAGCTTCTATTGTGTACAAGCTGAAGGTATGAAGACAGGCGACCGCCTACAAGTTGAACAAGGTGCGAGTCCTCCACTTCTTCGGAGTGAGAGAAAAAGAAGAGAGAAATCCCTCAATGTTAAGAAAAAAATAGTGTTTGTATTCTTTGTTTTTTCCTTCATTTCCTGATTCATCACACCAAATACTTTTTAACTGCCCTTAATCCCGACTAGATTTCCCGCGGATTGACGAGACAAAGCATCGCCCTTGCCTCTCTCAGGCAAGAAGAAAACCCGAAGCATAAATACAGAAATAGATGGCAGGTTTATCTACTACTTTGCTGGTTCATCCTCAAACTATTTTCGTTAAGTCATTCTCAAATCGTTTAGTGAGTTGAAATAGAAAAACAGCCTGCAATCTCGTGTCAACGGAATTCCTTATTATTTCCCATTATTCATTTTTACATTCTTTCGTCTTCAAACCGTGAGAAAATAATTCATATTAAAACCCGCAATTAATTCAAATGAAAAAGACGGAAAGTCGAGAATTCAAGATTAGTGTATTTTGTATTTTCTCGTTCTCATAATTTTCAAATGATTTTTTTTCACTTCTTTTGCGGCCCACGTCGCAGCATCATCCGGTTCCGGTGAGGTGCCTCTTCTCATGCTCGTATCACACTTTATCCTCTGACGTGTGCAAACGAGTCGTTGCAAAACGATTCGATTCGCAACAACTCCAGAGAAAAAAAACAATTGTGTGAACAAAAAGCTTTCCGCATAATGTATTCGTATTATTTCACTTTTGATCTTCAACTTTCTTTATTTTGTTTTAACGTATTAAGTTACTTATTATAACTTCTGTCACTTAACTTTCTTATATCCGATTAACCGACGAAGTGGGTGAGATCCAATGCATTTTGAGATATGCCACTGTGGATAATTGGTAACCGCACCCACATCCAAAGCTCTAATAGCCATTGCTATTTCTATAGGTGTTTTGTTAAGTTCACATGGAGAAAATGGCATAACTTTTGCCAAACGAGACAAGAGAAATACTGAATTTCTCTGCTTGGATTCACTCGATTTAGCATGAATAGATTCTGCTAAAAGAATGGAAAGACAAGAGGGAAGAAGAGTGAGAGAAACGATGGGAGAAAACCGGAGGAAAAAGTTTTTGAATAATTTCGTGATTAAAGGGATTAGGGAAATAGCGCCAAGTTTCTTTCTTTTTGAAAATATCTTCAGAATTAAGTGGTAAAGGGGGAATGACAATTGAGAAACTCTTTTTTCCCACTTCAGATAATAAGAGTACTCGAAAAAACTGTCTTTTTTCGTTCGGAATGCTAATTTCATTAGAATTTCCAAAATGGTGATATTTCAGTTAAAAGATGGAGGGATTTTCGGTGATCAATACTAAAATGAAGAATTTAAGTTCATAAGTTATTTAATTCTTCATTCGTATTTAAAAATTGAGATTGCTCGTTGAAATTTCAATGCTCATTAAATCTTAAGAATGATATCTTCCTTAAATTTTCCATGCAAAATTATTTCGTCTCAATTAGAAATCAAATTGCGATTTTAAACATTCAATGTACATTTTGATAGTAAATTTTGAATTTTTTACTTAATTTTTTCAATCAATTATGATCCATCCAATCTTTCATTCGAGTAATCGTCAAATTTTTTATTTTGAAGTGCGAAATGATTTCAATCGTTCATTCATTGGTCCATCCACCTCGTCACAGAAACCATTCACCGATTCGGTTCGAAAACAAAGACCAACCGTCATCATCATTATCCACTTTGAAAAATGAACGAAAAAAAAGAATTATTTATTTATCATTTCGACAACTGGAGACTAACTTCTCTCCTTTGAACCGCGTGGGCGCAACTACGTACTCGTAAATATCATCCAGGTAACGAGACGCTGCATTCTGAATAAGCCCAGTGATGGGCGAAATAAAGGGACAAAGAAAAATAAATAATACGCTTTGTGTGTCCTTGACACTGCTCTCCCTATCAAAACAAAAAAAATGTTTCAAACCTTTTTTTAATTTGAATTTTTTCCAGGAGAAAGTCGAGATTTAGATAATCTTGACATCCCACGCTTCGAGAAATGAGTTTGAAAAATTATTGACAGTCGTAAAGAGTCACTTCTTAACTCACAGTTTAAGGTATCCCATAGTACGGTCGATAAAACAGGAAAAAATGAGAATTTCTAGGTTAGTTTCCAATAGTTGATGACAACTCGGGAGAACCGGCTTTAATTCAGTTCATTCTAGTAATGTACAAAATTTCTTTAAATTCTGAACGGTAATTCTAGTACCATCAGTACTACCTTGAACTCCAAAATCGTAAAATCGAAGTCCCGAAGATTTTTCGAATCTCGTGCGTTAACTTCACACCTATAATGTATCGTCCCTTGTTATCTGAAATTTAATGACAGTATTATGGAGTCATCAGATTTTCCCAACGACAAATTGAAAGCGCGAGAAAAGTAAAGTATCGAGAAAACAAGTCAAACATCTTTATTTCACTCATTAACGTCAAACCAATTAAAGATTTACTGCCATGAAAAATGGAGGACTACATCACTGGCATCTTTCTCAACATTGTACAAATGGAATTTATCCCCAACCCATCCCAAATCTCGAGTTACCCTCGAGGGAGGTAAGTCTGTACATCGAGGGTCTAAAAGCAGAAGGTCGTATGTACAAAAATGAAGATTGACGTGTTTTCCGAATTTTTCCAGAATTTTCCGTTACGCTGCGTATTAATTATAAGAAAATCGAAATAATTTTTCCAGGGTTCCCCGCATGAGGGGACCAGTCTAGGGTTAATAGCTTCCTAAATTCTCTAGAAATTTTACCGATTTTTTAAATCATATTATAAAGATAATCCATTGGATTTTTGTCAATTTTTTAAAATCGAGTTTCACCATTTTTTCGAAGTCCCTCAACATTCTCAAATTGATTTATTTTGCTAATTCCACTAGTCGTATATCCAGGTACATACGACCTTCTGCTTCTAGAGCCTCGATATAGATTGCGAAAAAAATGAGTATCCCAAAAGAAGAATCCAAACCAACTCAATTACCACCGTACACGATATTCAAGGCTACAGTGATAATTAAAAAGTTATTACTATCCAGGCTCGTTTCTACTGGCAACTGTACACGTTAAATGGAAGGCAAGAGCCATTGTACGAGATTAACCTCACCCGTGCACTTCTTCGTAGTCTTGCGAGGTAAAATTTTTAACCATTTAAGTATAAATTTTATTATATAATATGAGATTCTTATGGATTTTTCATCGTCACTGGAGAACTCAGAGGCCAATGAAATTGAAGGATATTTTTGTATCACCGAATGTGGTGAAAATTAAAGGGCTCGATTATTTCGAGAGAAAACGTTTAATTGATGCAATTGAGGCATACATAATGTAAGAGCAAAATTTGATGAAGTATTTAATAATAGAGACGATTTCGTTAGTTTCTCATTGCAGTAGAGCGGCGATTATCCGAATTAATTGGGACCCCAACCCTTTTCGGATACTCAAAA